>JAQBSW010002328.1:0-105787 GCA_029291075.1 Eudiplozoon nipponicum
CTTTTAAAATGTATTTAAATCAAAAATACGACCAGACAGTGGTTAAACTCTTTAACCAATACAAAAGGAGGAAAATACAAATTGTAAGGCAAGTGGAACATATCTCATTCTTGAAATTATGTTTAAAATTTAATACTATACCTAAATGCTTTAAATTTAGACTACCATTTCAGCTAGATAGGGTAGGAAATATTCTGAAACAGGAACTTTCTATACATTTAATGAAATCATCGATAAAAAATCAAGAAAAAAGAAAATATGAACTAATTAGAGAAAAAACTAAAATAAGGTCAAGGTTGCTCTTGATATTACATTCAATGGACCTTAAATGTATAGAGGAATTCACTGATAAGGCTAGGAATAAAGAAATTCAAAAGGTTAAAAAGAGACATGATAAGAAACTAGTAAACCTGGGAGTCCATAGGCCTGGAAGAAATATTCCAAACGATTCTTTTGTGTCGAAACGGGTAATAAACTTATCATCTATGGATCTCAAAGATAATGAAATGAGAATACTTAACCTGGGACTGAACACGGCTGTTCCTATAGAATACATACCTAAGAATGATATTATTACTGAGACAGTTAAAATCGCACAATTCCTCCCAGGAAAAGATAAAACTAAATTTGAATTGGATGTTGCCAAATTAGTGTTAGAACATAGGGAGGATAAATGTAAACAGAATTATGACTTAAAAAGATTGAGATCGAATTTGTTATCTAATAAGGTAATATGTCTTAAAGCAGATAAAGGTGGAGCAACAGTGCTAATAAACCAGAAGGATTATGATGATAAGATGTACGTACAATTAAATAATAAAGAAGTTTACCATAAAATAAATAAGGACCCAACGGACAAATTACAAGGCGAGGTTAAAGCTTTAATTAATCAAATGATTGGATCTGGGGAATTGGATTCAGTACTTGGTAAATCATTAATACAAAGAGATTCACTCTCTCCCAGAGTGTATGGTCTAGTAAAAATTCATAAACAAGATAATCCACTTAGGTTAATTGTCAATGTCCAGAATTCTCCAACTTATAAAATGTCCAAATTTCTGTGCCATAGAATAAGAAAATACACCTATTTTCTAGATTATACATTAAAGAATACTTATCACTTTACTGACATTATTAGTAAATATAAATTATTAGAGAATGATAAACTGGCAAGCCTGGATGTGGTATCTATGTATACGAACATTCCGGTACAGGTTGCATTAGAGTGTGTCCAACGTTGTCTAACGGAATACCCTGAAATACTAGAAGGGAGTAAAATGATGTTAAGTAGTATTATGGAAATGTTTAAAATTTGTATGTCCTCTACATACTTTATATTTAGAAATGAATTCTACCTTCAAGTTAAAGGTGTTCCTATGGGACAACCATTATCAGTCCCAGTCGCTAATATCTATATGCATTATTTAGAAAAAAATCTCCTACTTAGATCTCCACTCAAACCAAGCTTATATTTAAGATTCCTAGATGACATCTTCCTAATTTGGAATCACGGGGACAAGGAGTTGGAGAATTTTCTGTATTTAGCTAATCAACTGGGAGAGGTAAAATTCACATTGGAAAAAGAAAACAAAGAAGAATTATCGTTTCTAGATGTAAAATTAAAACGAATGGGTCAGACATTAGAGAAAGATATTTACAGGAAGGATACTTATTCTGGTATCCTCCTGAATTATTGCTCTAATCACCCGTTTGGGATGAAAATAGGCATTCTAAAATCTATGATAATAAGAAGTCTTAAAATAGTGGATTTAAAATATAGGGACAAAGAACTGATGAAATTAAAAGAAATATTCAGGATAAATGGTTATCCGGAAAAATTAACTGAGAAGATCATAAAGGAGACATTATTGCGATTTAATAGAAGAATAACCCAGGAGAAACGGGCAAAAGATTTAGATAATCAGAATGAAGATAAGCACAGAACTCTGGTTCTACCAGACTCCAAATTAAGTAGAAAGATTAGGATATTAGCAACGAAATACAACATAAGAACAGTGTTAAGACAATCAATTACAATAGGCAATAAGTTACCGAATCAGAAAGAAAAAATAGAACCGCTCAACACATCAGGGGTTTATGAGATACCTTGTAAAGATTGCAATCTTAGGTATATAGGTGAAACCATGCGTCCAATAAAGGTACGTAGAGGTGAACATAAGACTGCATGCAAATACAGACATGTTCATAGATCAGATCTAGCCAGGCACTCAATGGAGACAGGTCATCAGATAAACTGGGATGGCTGTAAACGGATTGCACTATGTAACCGAAATAGATTAACCAGGTTGATTAGAGAATCAATTGAAATAAAATCAGGAATGAACGTAATGAATATGACATGTGTAGAAAAATCATTAGGCCCAATATTTAATGAAGCCTTCTCGAATGGAAAGAAACGTAGATTGGAGGAATCAGATCTAACAATAAATCCCAATAAGAGACCGCGACTATGCATCTGAGATAAAATAAGGGGAAAAATTAGATGAAGTTAGAAAGAGGTAATTTGGTTACAGTTATATATATATATATATATATATATATATATATATATATATATATATATATATATATGATGAACATTTCGATTTATATAAGATGTGAGAGAAACTCACGTTGTTGCTTATATGTTTATCTAAATATACTTAACAGATATATGTATCTATATTTATATACATATTACGCAGATATATATATATATATATATGTATATATATATATATGAATGATTCTAAATATTCATATAAGATGTGGGGGGAACTCACATGGTTGCTTAAATGCTTATTTAGATATTCAAAATATATATGTAGAAGAATATTTAGATTTAATATATAAGGTGAGAAGGTCTCACATGGTTGCTTATGTGGATTGATATAGACATTATGTATATTTATATATACATATATATATATATGAGGTGTAGACGTGTAGATATATATATATATATATCTATATATGTGTATATTTGAAGTAAATATACTATACACTTAGGGCGAATTGTAGGTTCAACGAACCCATTTAATTGCATACAGATATATATATATATGTATACATATATATGCATAAATATATGACTATATATAAACTTTGATATATAAATATTAACAAAAAACTTCTTGACTGATATAATTTATCCGTTGAAGGATTCACAGTGTTGCTTATATGGTATTCATATTGTATATGGGTAAACACGTGTATATATAATATGGATATATAGATATTTATAATAGATGTGGGAAGAACCTACATTGTTGCTATTATACTTATCTATATATGCGTAGATACAACGTGTGGACGTATATATAATTTTATAAGATGTGGTTATATATAATTATAAATAAGTATATAGTTATATATACATACATATTACGCAGAGACATATATATATACATATATATATATATATATATGAAGGATTCTAAATATTCATTTAGGATGTGGGGTGAACTCACATGATTGCTTAAATGCTTATTTAGATATTCACAAGATATATGTAGGAGATTATTATCAAAAGCGTTTTGACTGATATAATTTATCCGTTGAGGGACTCACAGTGTTGCTTGTATGATATTCATATTATATATATATGGTGTATACACGTATAAAAGTATATATATATATATGATGGATATATAGATATATATTAAAGATGTAGGAAGAACCCACATGGATGCTTACATGCTTATCTATATATAAATAATATATAGTGGGTTACTTACAGGCTTATCTATATATACATAATATATAACGTGTTGAATTATATATAAATGGATGTTTTTATAAGAAGTGAGTTAGTATATATATATATATATATAATTATAATTAAGTAAATAAAATTTAAATATATATATATATATATAAAATAATACTAATTTATTATATACATATATACATGATTTCGACACAGATATTTTGATGAAGAAACTAATTTATACAGGATATATGTATTATTGTGTATTTGGTGGAGAGGCGATTTAGTTAGTGTAGACTCCGTATTCGGTCAAAACGATAATATTACTTTACATTCTTTCAACAGTTTTATTAACCTCTCTCTCGGTCTATAACTGATTGCAAGCTGGATGGGATTAGGTAAACTGGGGGCATGTGTGGATTACTGCGGGATTGAAATCAAAATTTTGTTGATCTTTCTATGCGTCCGGAACAGAAATTAAATATAAACATCATGGATTGGCGTGTATGTCAATCCATTAGGTGTGCTTATAGTTATTCAATAAAATGTCACTTTAGTAAAATACACATGTTTATAGGTGGTTGTGTGCGCGGAGGGGGACAAGGCTAAGTTTTTTTGTATACATTTGATTATTAGAGACTAGGTATGAAGACCGGATATTAGGAAGACAATTAAAAATACATTTGGATATTAAAATAAATATAAATATATCTGTCTTGAATGAGGATACCACATTTGCCACAAGTTGTGTTTTACTCCTGTGCGTATTGTGTCGACCCTGAAGATGAACCTGGAAATTCGGGTTCGAAAATTAGGAAAAAGAACAATGGAAAATCTTGTTCCAACGTCATTTTCAGACAATCAGCTAATTGATGGCTTAAAGAAGAAGGGACAATTGAGAACCCATCAATTGAGGCCAAAAATTACATCATCTGAAAATCGCCCTATGAGTGCTATCAATTGTCCCGCACAAGAAATATGCGGTCAAATCCACAACAAGAAGGACAGCACTGAGAACAAAAACGGATCGTTTAATATGGTCCTTGACATCGGCTACTAGAATATTCCATCTAAAGGAAGATTTCTGGCCTAACATCACCGACATTTCTTTCATCCCTTTGACTCCTATCGGACTACCGTTAGCGGTCCATAGTTGATAATCAAATGTGGGGCAATCTGCTTCCACCATGTCTGACCTAACTATGATTACCTCAGCACCCGTATCGATGAGAAATTCTAATATAGATAATTCATCTTTAATAATGAATTTGTTGCTGGATAATCCGGCAATGTTTTCCGGATCTCCGCTTAGTAAGAATCGGACACTCTTGCCCTCTGTATCGGTGTTAACTGGACCTGTCGCATTTTTAACTTTTGCCTTAAGTATGCCTTTTAAAGGCATATCTGAGAGCCTTTGCAATGGAACCCCCTACGGCTCCTACTAGCGGGGGTTTTATCCTTTTCCTGGTGATGGATTTCTCTCTACCGGTTTAGTGCTTCCTTTCCATCTGGGTCCACCTAATCTCAGGTGTATACAATTCTCACCTTGGCATTTTGCGCTTCGTCCGTATTCGCAATGTGCCTTACACCATCCGCGTGGCACTTTGAAACGTTGACGCGAGTGATTCCCTCGACGTCTAGTATATCCATGCTGACTCTGAAGTTGCGAAATGTCTCGACGTATACTAGCAACTTCTCTACATAGGTAACACAAGGTTTCTTGTATAGTCAGGTTGGTTTCGGCATCTGCCCTGACTGGCTGCACCATGACAGAAGCTGCTGTTACAGCATGTACTTGTGGTTCCTGCTGTTTATACACACCGTCTAGCCCTCTGAGTTTTGTTGGTCAATCAATGTTCATAGTTTCAAATACTTCCAATTTGGTTCTAAGCCTAGATAATAGCTCAGCTGTAAAAATATAATTTACCACATCTCTGGATATATTCAACTTGGAAGCTTTTGTGCAAAGGCGTTCGTAAAACTCTGACGGTAGTTGACGCCCCATTTTTTCTAAGCGTAATAATTCGCACATTTGTGCCGATCTTCCAGGCTGATATCTCTGTTGAATTTCAGCCATTAATAACTCAAATGCATTGTATGGTTTATCTTCCACAGTTCTGTCTCTGAAATTTTCCAAGGCATTTCGAAAATTTTCAGGCAATGCCATCCATGCTGCAACAAATTTCTCCATAGGGTTTACGATATCGTATGCGCTATATATCATTTGGGCATCCCCGACCCAACTTGAATGTTTTTCAGATTTATACTGCGGTAGACTTAATATTCTTAGACTGGCGCGGTCGCTAAATTTTGTAGAGGCTCCTAACCTATTCGTGTCTGAGAGCCCCATAGATGCCAGATCGTGTTCAGTCCTATAATTAGCAGTAGAATCTGATAAGCTTATATTTTCTTTCACATCTGCTAAATTCATACCTGCCATGTCTTGAGCTAACATGCTAGTGTCCTCAAATTTCAGATGAGCTTCCATATCGATCGAATTTAATTATTAAACTGACACTTAATGTTAGACAATCGGGATGTGAAAACTTTCACGTTACAAAAAACCCGAACAAATAATCCGGAAAGAAATAGACGCGAAAAACAGAATTATTAAATTACCGTTCCAGAACGTCTCCAAATGCGTGCATCAATAAAAATAGAAGACAGTGTTAGCAGGCGTATATTGTGGAAATCGATCAGACTTTAAATGAAGAAAAATGAAACAATTGCAGCAGGCCGAGGAAGATACAACATATCGAGGACAGTAATGCTCGAAAACGGAAAATGGCGCACAATTCAAATTCAAATATTTAAACAAAGAAAGTTCTGGAGGAATAATCTTCCTCCACAACTTCTAACAAACTCACCATTATCATTAAAGACAAATATTTTAGAAATCAATATTTCTCTCAACTATAGAGATATCTACATTTGAATTATAGCTTGACTTTTCAACTTCCTGAAGTAAGATAAATTACATTGACGAGGATAGAAAAGACTGGAACAAGGCTTATTTATAGTCAGAATATAAATATAATTCGAGTTTGTATTAAACAGTTTTATTAAGAGCCGTCAACCGTGTCTATTTGTCGTTAAAACAAAATTGCACCGTCTCTTACCACACTAATTTTGCTGTGTAACGACACAAATTAATTGCCGACATATTGCGTAAATTAAATTAAATTTTATTTACGTTGCACCAATGAGAAAAAAGCGAAACTTGCCGTTAACCAATAGTGTGCAAGTAGACATATATTACTATGGCATGGCTATTTAAGCCCGGCAAATTCACTATGCAGTTGTTGTCGCATTTGCCTTCTGCTTTGCGTTACGTGTGCATGCTGCCGGCTGTCATTACCTACGCGGGTATTGGATTTGTCTTCACCAACAATTGGCAACATCCGTGACTCATCTTGTTGCTGTACAACCAGCGGGACGAGCCAATTAATGCAGATCTTCAACGAAGTTTCCACATCGAGATTTCAACGCAAAAACAGAAGGAAGCACAGCCAGAGTCAACCCAAGGCTCTAGAACATCTTCACTCTGAAGGATCTTTCTCGGCATTTTCCGGAGAACGCACGACCGGCCCTGTTAATGGCCCCCTATCAGAACAATAACTCTATATCCATAGCACTTTAACCGAGTTTGTAACGTCGTACGGCATTGACTTGAAGCTGGGGCGTTTAAAAAATTGGCGACCGTGCCAGGACATTGAGTACTGTACTGTTTTTTTTTGGTATAAATAAAATTGAATTTCTTTTTCATTTCGTTAGGATAAAAATAGATTAAAACTTGCGTTTTTTCGTCTTCTTTACCCTAGTCGTGGTCTTCTGGGAATTTTGTTGGGTATATGTTCGTGGATTTCTGGTGAATTTTTTGGGGGTATATGGTCTATTCAACTTTCCTACGTACAAAACTGCACCGTACGTACTCGACAGGCTCTATTGCAGAAAATTTCAATTTTTGGAAGCAGTTACTGTGACGTGTTTTGTGAAGGAAATAATTCATCGGTTTTCTGCGCTCATCCAACTGCGGGAGACCTTCAACTGTGGAAGCTGTTTGTGGGTAAGCGTTTCGTTAAAGTATATTTATACATTTTCATATTGCTTATAAATTTATGCTTCTAAGATCCCGTAAGATTGTTAGAATGTCAGGTCCAATTTTAGATATTGATGTTCCTGTTTGGGATGGAGATAGTGAACTATTATTTATGCGCGTAGACTCCGCTTTCTCCCCGTTTCCTGATTATGACAGTCATCAAAAACTGTCAAAGGTTTTTGCTAAACTACCTTCTGAATTGTAGCGACGGATTTATCCTAAGCTTGAGGCCATTAGGAAGCTACCTAATCCCATTTTGGGCCTACAAAAAGACATAGAATCCTTGCTTGGGCCCACAGAAACTGAGCAGATAATAAATAAATATGCGCAGTTAGACATGCCAAACTTTGGCCCCATCGAAATTTTGAGGGAATTACGGAAACGTTGGTATAAAACCAACATTTCTGATCATGAGGCTAAGGTTGTTTTTAGTAACAATCTTCCCCAAACATTAAAACTCTTTGCCAGACAGCTCCCCAACACTCTCTCTATAGATGACTTACCTGAGAGATGTGAGTTAGAATATAGGGTTTTGGAACCCAAAGTGAATCCGTCATCCTTTTCTTCACCCCCGCAAGATGATAGACTCTCCTCTTTAGAGAGGACAGTGGCGAACATGGCTAGAGTTCTATAAGGATTGGCCATTACCAAATCCGAGCTAAATCAAGTGAATGCTCGACCTAAATTCGTTCCTAAGCCCAATTATAACGGTAGGCGGCGATCGAGATCTCCGCAATCCTTTAATAAATATGCCCCAAAAAACTGGTGTTATAACCATCAGAAGTTTTTTTATGCTTGCCAAGTTTGTCTTTGTCGTTCCGAAGAATTTCCGAATGAGTGTCAATTTCCACAGCTGACGGAAAGGACAACAGACCACAGGCACAAGGGTGCATCAGTATCGGGAAACATCTGGCGCAGGAAGTAGAAGACCGTACTTTCTGCACATCAACGGCATCAACGGCGCCACAGGGAAGAAGCCAACTACAAACCGACATCCCTGTCGACTCTTTTCGTCCACGCCGAATTTTTCACATAGAGAACCAAACGGACAACGCCAGTCGCAATCACCAGCCTACTTGTTTGCATGACCCGGCCAAACAGCCCAACGAACTTCTGCACCTTCTTGATTTCAAAACTGGCGAAGAGTTCATCGTAGACACAGGTGCGGCAGTCTCAGTTCTCAAAGGTGATTTAATGGCCGAGATGTCGCTAGGCGTTCTTCTCGCAACAGCTACAGGCGAGCCCATACCAACTTATGGCTGCCGGTACCGCACACTCAACATAGGTCTACGACGTAAATTTTCCCACAACTTCATCATTGCCAAGGTCTCACATAATATAATAGGCCTTGATTTCCTTCTGAAATTTCGGCTCATTGTTGATCTTGCCAATCAAAAGATCATCGACCCCTCCACCGGACTTGAGCAAAGTTTTTGGACACTTGCCTCCGAGCGTTTGGAGTTACAGGTCATTCAGCCAACCCCAGTGCATCATTTAGCAGAGATATCAGCAGCTCTTCGAAAATACAAATCGCTTTTCGATCTTAACAAGTCAGAGCTACGAGTCTCCAACACGATGCACCATATCGTCACAGAAGGACAACCTATTGCACTCAAGAGGCGACCACTGGCCCCTGCTAAGCTGAAAGCTGCCCAAGAAGAATTCTCAAGGCTTTTGGAAGAGGGAATCATCAGACCATCGAAAAGTTCATGGGCATCACCATTGCACTTAGTCTCCAAATCAAACGGATCGTACAGAGCCTGCGCAAACTACCGTAAGCTAAATTCAGTGACAAAATCTGATGCATATCATATTTCAAATATTAACACTTTACTTGAAAAACTCAACGGCAGCAATTTCTTCTCAGTGATTGACTTCAGACAAGCCTACCATCACATCCCGGTAGCACCAGAGGATATCGAAAAAACTGCAGTTATCACTCCATTTGGCCTTTTCGAATATATTTACATGCTTTTTGGACTTAAGTGTGCTACACAGACATTTCAAAGATTCATGGACTACATACTTCGCGACGACTCTGCTTATTGTATGTCATATCTCGATGACATTGTGGTATTCAGTACAGATTTAGAATCTTATGCGAAGCACCTACGAAATGTCCTCTCACGCTTATCCAACCACGGACTCAAGATCAATTGTGACAAGACGCAGATTGCAACTACATCCGTGGACTTCTTAGGGCATCGTATCACGCCCCAAGGTATTCAACCGTTGCCGTCAAAGGCGAATTCAATCTAGAATATCAAGTCACCGAGGACTGTTAGCGAGTTGCAAAATATCCTGGGAGTAATAAACTATTATCGCAAGTTCCTTCCGGGCCTTTCAAAACAACTTTATCCTTTGTGCAGGCACCTGCGGAACCGAAAAGGACTTAGCAAGAATTCCATCATTGCTTGGTCATCCGAAGACGAGGAATTACTTCGACTTGCCATCAACTCGTTAGCAAATGCCACAATGCTAACACATCCAGATTTTGAAAAAAACCATTTCTACTCACGACAGATGCTTCTGAATTCGCTATTGGAGCCACGTTGGAACAAGAGATCGACGGAGTTTGGAAGCCTTTCAGTTTCTACTCGCGTACTCTCCAATCAGTAGAAACGAGGTACGACACTTTCGGTCGAGAACTTCTCGCCATCCACGACGCAGTGCGCGATTTTATCAGCGTCATTGGCAGTAGCAGATTTATTGTTTTCACAGATCATGCACCATTAGTTAGCGCACTTCGTAACGCAACTTCATCTATCGCCAAGTACTCTGCCAGAGTGAAAATACAGCTTTCACGTTTAAGCGAATGGCAATTTGACATCTTTTACGTCAAGGGCAAACAGAACTTCATTGCAGATGCCCTTTCCAGGCCAGACGTCTTGCTGCAACCACCTTCGACGTCACCATTCACTGTCAACTCCGTGACACTCAGTGAACCTGCACTAACGCCATCCCTCCTGCAAACGGATCAGCGTGGTGACATTGAAATTCAAAAATCAATAGCCCGTCATCAAACCAAGTTCATATGCCGACTCTGGGAAGACTTGCCAATTGTTAACTTCACGGGTACGCAGCGCAACAAGCCAGTTCTGCCGACCAGCCTTCAGAGAAACGTTTTCGAACCAATTCACTCAATTTCTCACCCAGGAAGCCAAGCGACTGTCCGACTTCTCATAGATCGTTTCTGGGGTCACAGACTTAGGCAGAATCTTAAACGATGGGTCTCCGTGTGTGCTCTTTGTCAGAAAAAAAGATCACACGACACACTCGTTCTAAGTTGCAACATTTTTGAACTACTTCTCGCCTAGCCATCGTCCACATTGACATAGTTCATCTGACAAAGGTTCAAGGTTTCAGCTACCTTCTAACTATAATTGATAGATTTACACAATGACCTGCGGTATTGCCTCTTGGCACCATTTATTTAGACAAAGTTACAAACGGTTTTATCTCTGCATGGATATCCAATTATGGTGTTCCCAATGAGGTCATCATGGACAGAGGCACTTGATTCTCATCTGATCGTTTCAAAACCACCTTGCGGTACATGGGATGCATCTTACGCCAGATGACTGCCTACTATCCCCAAGCTAGCGGTATGGTAGAGAGAATGCATAGGGAACTCAAAGCTGCTCTAGCATCCTCGTCCATTAATAGCAACTGGGTCGATGCAGTAAATTTAGTTCTGCTTGCCATGCGTTCCCGTACTCGTGAATCCATTAAAACGTCTGCGTCACAACTCTTATATGGCATGGATCTACGCCTGCCTAGTCAGCTCCCACGTCTACTACCGGCACAAGATGACCCACAAGACGAAGCTACCCGCCTTCGACTTCATTTCGGTAACATGTCTGAACAGCAGCCGAGACATACGCCTCGTCCAGTCTTCGTTCACCCACAGCTCCACAGCTGAAAGAGAATACTCTTTCGCAACGACAATGATGTTGCACCACAACCAAAATACTTTATTATTATGCAAGGCGCTACACCGACATCAGTAAGCATAGACAGGTTGAAACCGTTTATCGAACCGTCTGATGCTGAGAGCGTTCAACCTTCTACACACGTCTCAGGCTCCGTCTGCCCACAATCTCAACCTGCTTTGTATAACGCGTAATTAATTTTTTTTAAACATTAACATTTAACTATAAAATTTTTTTTAACCTTACGTTAATTTTCGTATTTGTCTCAAGTGGCATAACCAGCTGTTCTTAGCTAACAATTGTGTAACATTTTTGAACAGTTCTTTGGTATTATGCCATCTCTGAGGCAATGTTTGTGTACATATTTTTATGCAGTTACATTTGATTTTAATGTACATATTTTTACATTATAATAGAATAGAATAGAATAGAATATCTTTATTTGGATTCAAACCACACATGTTCCATTAAATAATAAAATTAGAAAATGTACAATATAAAAAGATATCACATCACATATATATGTGCAATTAAGTGTACTGTACAGTTTATCGGCATCTGAAAGATCAGCTGTAAACAGTGATAGATTCTTAATCAAAATTGAAAATTTAAGTTATAACTCGAATATTACATTTGTTGCTGAAACAATTAATCTTGGCTTTTATTTAACCATGAAAAGTATTATCATAATCAAAATTAAAAATATCATCAGGATTAAACACTTTTTCCAGTTCGGTAGATAAAAATTTAAAAGACATTTTAGTTGGAGGCGTTTCTCTAAGCCCCTTTGGCAAGTGATTATAAATTTTGTAAATTTTTGAAAACGAGAACAGCTTGCTCGCAACATTCCCAATCAAAGGTGGAGATATTGCAGAATGACCAGATCTAGTTCCAATTTCATGACTCTTTCTTATGGGATTCATATAGGCACCAGACCACTGGTTTAAATGGAAAACTTTTATACAATAGCACATTCTCCGAAACCATAAAGGATGCAGTGATACAAATTGTAATCTAGTGGCGTATTTCTCACACATGAAATCACACTGCCTGTATTTGTTTGACCTGCTACTTGGAGCTAACGCTTTTGTGTAGCAACACTAAGTAGTTATCAGCTTCATATCATGGTACAGGCCACTTTCAATGCATATCACAACTTCATCAAGTTCACAAAGACCACTCTACAAATATCATGACCACAACGTCGGGCACACGCTCTAGCTCGTTTGGTCGTATACAAACGCTTTGACGACGATCCAGCCTGCCTAGGTTTTAACTTAAACCTGGCAACTTCAGAGGCAATTTACCTCGAAATTTTCACGCTGCGGCTCCCAAATTTTACACTGCTCTATTTTGCCTCACGCGGTATGACCGACCACTAGAGCTAACAATTGTGTAGCATTTCCTAGTGGTTACTTGGCATCATATCATTGTTGAAGCAACCAACACGCATACTTATCACCAGCATTTATGGTACATTTTTATTTTTGCTTAACCTGGTTCGAACTCTGTCACGCATTTCTTATCGAGTCTCGCAGAGAGGAATATTTTTTTCCTTTTTCTTCAGAGAGGAAAGTGTTGTAACGACACAAATTAATTGCCGACATATTGCGTAAATTAAATTAAATTTTATTTACGTTGCACCAATGAGAAAAAAGCGAAACTTGCCGTTAATTAATAGTGTGCAAGTAGAATAGAAAAGAAAAGAATAGAATAAGAATAGAATATCTTTATTTGGATTCAAACTACACATGTTCCATCAAATAATAAAATTAGAAAATGTACAATATAAAAAGATATCATCACATATATATGTGAAATTAGTTGTACTGTACAATTTATCAGCATCAGAAAAGATCAGCTGTAAACAGTGATAGATTCTTCATCAAAATTACAAAAAAATTAAAGTTATAATTCGAGTATAACATTTGTAAAAAAAGGGAACCATGACTAATAATTGATTGTGTGCATTGTTGATTAACAAGATGATATAATGCATAACATTTCAGTTTTAATAATACAAAATTTGAAGATAGAATCTCGAGAAATTATGTTGCTGAAAAACAATTAATCCTGTCTTTTATTTAACCATGAGAAAGTATTATCATAATCAAAATTAAAAATATCAGCAGGATTAAACACTTTTTCTAGTTCGGTAGATAAAAATTTAAAAGACATTTTAGTTGGAGGCGTTTCTCTAAGCCCCTTTGGCAATTGATTGTAAATTTTGTAAATTTTTGAAAAAGAGAATAGCTTGCTCGCAACATTCCCCACCAATGGTGGAGATATTGCAAAATGACCAGATCTAGTTCCAATTTCATGACTCTTTCTTATGGGATTCATATAGGCACCAGACCACTGGTTCAAATGGAAAGCTTTTATGCAATAGCACATTCTCCGAAACCATAAAGGATGCAGTGATACAAACTGTAATCTAGTGGCGTATATAGTGCAGGAGATAGGACTAATTTGTTTCACAACTTTTCTTTGTACAGCTTCTATCTTATTAGACAAACCCTTTGTTAAGGATTCCAAGTAGCGGCAGCATATTCTAGTATCGGTCTAATCCATGTATAAACATTTTTGTTCTAAATTTTTATTTCATGCGATATAATATTTCTATTTATTAATGCCCATCTGTTCTTGGCACTGCCTACTATCCTTTCAATATGTCTCTCAGCAGAAGCCGTACAATGAATAGTTATGCCTAAATCCTTAATTTCTTGCATAAGTTTAATCTCAAAAACATCATTAATCTCAGCATCATGAAAATAAACATAATTAAATTCTGTTCTGTTACCTATTTTTAAAGCTCTCGTCTTTTTACTGTTTATTCTCAGCCCTAGTGTTAACAAATATCTACTTAAATCATACAAATCTAGTGTCACATTATTTTTGGAGAATTCGACATTATTTGGATCAATTGGAAAGATTATTTTCAAATCATCAGCGAATTTGCAAACTCGACCGTTAGGGATCTTAGTTTCCAAATGTGCAAATACAATTTTAAATAAAATTGGCCCCAAACTTGATCCCTGTGGAACTCCACTTGTTACCCTTTTCGATTTAGATATCAAATCAAAATCATTTACTTGAATACTCATTCTTCGATTATATAAATAGTATTTAAGTAATCTAAAAATATTCGGATCAATATTCAATAAATTAATCGCATTCAAAATAGCATCAAAAGATATAGAGTCAAAAGCTTTGAGATATCTATGAATACAATTAATACATCTAACTTTTTCTCATCTAATGTAATTACATGTTTCCACATAGACAGCATATTAGTAGTTGTCGACCTGTCTTTCGTAAAGCCAAGTTGGCATATATCGAAATCAGCCGGCAGCATATGTTCTAAATGATCAAGTATCAATCGTTCTATTATCTTCAAAAACGAAGGGATAATAGAGATTAATCTGTAATCACTGGCACACGTTGGCTTACTTACTTTAGGCAAAGGTTTAGCTACTATTGTTAGTATATCGATTGGTAATATCCCATTCTTCAAAATTCTATTTATAAAATTGCAGAGCGCATTCATAAAATTTAAAGGTAATTGAAGTAGGTTATCAATCGATATACCAAGGTGATCTTTTTGTTTTTTTGATTTTATTTTTAACATTAATTCTATCAATGCATCACTGTCAATAACAAGTCCTAGATCCTGGTTTCCTGAAGGATCCGGTAGATCAATGAAATTACTTTCGTTCTGTGGATTACATAACAAGTTGCCAAATACTTCCTCCAATTCACAGAGAAATTCATAATCAGTTTTACCCACAGGTAATATAAGCTTTAATTTTTCCTTATATTTACCGTAGTCTGTGAGGAGTTTGTATCCTAGTCTAGGATTACTCTTCAGTTTAGCCAAAATAATTCTCTCTGATCTATAAGTAGGCATATATTACTTTGGCATGGCTATTTAAGCACGGAAAATTCACCATGCAGTTGTTGTCGCATTTGCCTTCGGTTTTGAGTTACTTGTGCGTGCTGTCGGCTGTCATTACCTACGCTGGTTATTGGATTTGTCTTCACCAACAATTGGCAACATCCGTGACTCATCTTGTTGCTGTACAACCAGCGAGACGAGCCAATTAATGGAGAACTTCAACGAAGTTACCACACCGAGATTACAACGCAACAACAGAAGGAACCACAGCCAGAGTCAACACAAGGCTCTAGGACATCTTCACTCTGAAGGACATTTCTCGGCGTTATCCGGAGAACGCACGACCGGCCCTGTTAAAGGCTCCCTATCAGAACAATAACTCTATAGGCATAGCACTTTAATCAAGTTTGTAACGTCGTACGGCATTGACTTGAAGCTGGGGCGTTAAGAGTTGCATATTTAAAATTAACTCCTTTGTTTTTTGATACCACATTGAGGTAAAATGTTGAAGCACACTTTTAAAATTTATTTTTGGCGATATTATAAAATATATGAGCTATAAATTGACTGTGCATCGCAATTCTGTACAACTTGATATTTCAGTTCCCATATATGGCGTGATTTACTAATTCATTTTAATGGATTATGTAGCAGAACGTGCATTTGCTGTAATTGTGTGTGCGATGATTATTTCTCTATCATCTTGTGAGCATTGTAAGTCTTTATTTATTTGTATAATAAATAGATGTAATTCTGAATGAAAATTCAGAGTTGTGCATACTTCAGCCTCAAGAAAGGCGGCAATTAATGAATATTGTACCATCTGATCTGACCTTGTTGCATCAACAAATAGTTATGAGCAGATCATTTAACTATTCTCGGTTACAGAAATCACATCAACAGACACAGCCCCTTTATGTCTGTTCTGGTGTTAACGTCAAAGCAAGTGGCCGTTTTATCGAAGTTCTTAAAGGAAATGGTCTCGAAGTAATTTAATTTTACAATTAACTTTATTTTCCTGATAAAAATAATAAATTTTCAGTTTACGAGGAAGTATAAGAATAAGAAAAAAATTATTTAATTATATATTGTCTTCTGCACCGCAAGCTCTTAGTGGAGATAGAATATAAATGTTATTTAATGGAAATCACCACGTTTTGATATCATTTATTATTTAAAATAATGCGTTTTTAATATTTGCCTTTGCGCAATATTGTCGAGCTAGATTAATTACGCTTTCGTATACTACACGTTAAAACTATCCTGATGTTATCTGAGTGTTCTGATACTACTGTTTTTCTGTGTCATAGCCGCTGAAGTTTAGTCTGAGTGAGATTTAATAAGGCAATTTATAAGATGTACGCCTTAGGAATTATGCTTGTAGTCGTTCCAATTTGTCAGATAGTGCATTGCTTATGGGGCTCCAAATAATTGTTGTGTATTCAAGAATAGGTCTTATATGTCTTAAAAATAATAAGTCAAAGCTAGGCTATCTTTGTTTGACTTAGTATTGAATTGATTAAATGCTTGGCTTTGAGTGTAATAGTGACGCTGTGTGGAACATAATATATTTGTAGAAATTATCCGTAGGTATTTTATTGTTTTTTTGTGGAATAATTTCCGTACGGTATGAGATATCGTCTGCGAGTAATATATTCTTACGGAATTTGGTGAAGGCTAACTTAGATGTGGTGATTTTTAGTGATAGACTTTGGAGTGTACAGTGGTTGCTTTGTAGGTCTTCGGGAATATTTAGCAACGATTGGTTGATTAGATAAAATATTGCTGTGTCATACGTATAATTAATAATAATCCAATTTTCAATATAATTATTTATTAAATGGAATGCGATATTCATAAAAACGTTTTCCTGTGGCACACTAGCATTGATAGGCATTGGAAAAGATGACATTTCGTCTAGTGAGACGACTGATTTTCTTTGCGATATGTATTTAAAGATGAACTCCAGTGTGTTTTGCAAAGGTTTAGGTTGGCAAGTTTCTTAACGATTGCATGTATGGATATTATTTCAAAAGGCATAGAGATTTCTAGAAATATTACGTCGTTGTGTAGGGATAGAATATAGTATATTTCATTTATCAGAACGATTTTATATGTCGTACATGATCGATTTTGAGTAAAACCATGTCGATGTCTTCATTTAAAATGAAACAGCTGTTCAATCAGTTCAAAGATGATATTTTCCAGAAACTTGGTAAGTGTAGGATGATTAGCTATTTGGTTTAAAACTTTTAACTCACTGGCGGTTTAGGTTTCAACCTGGACGGTTTGGGGTATTAGTATATTGTAATTATAGGCCAATAGTTTTTGTGAATTTACTGATTGAAGGAGCATATTGACAGATACGCTGTATGGGTCCATTCTTTTCTTAGATTTTATGGGTCGCATGGCTTTTATATAGTTATTATAACTTCTGAGTGATTTTCGATCTTCAGACAGTTTAGGTGATCACACTGAGGTAATAATGGTGTAAAGGGTGAGTTCTTCGGTCATTATTCTGCTAGGTATGGTTTTGTCAAATTAGCGAAATTTTAGTTAGAGATCTGCATCAGCTCACCATTCGCATATATGTCATTCATATTATTATATATTTCCTACTTGACTAGATAATTGCTTTACGAGTGTTCAGTTTTTTGTCAAAATTTTTTCTCTATTCCGGCACGATTTCTTAATTCTTTATCTTTAATTTGATAGTTTCTTTATAAAGATAGTTGGTAAATGCGCTAATCTTTCAAATAGTTTATTTCGACCTTTTAGTAGTTTTAACGCAAGATTAATGATAAAAGGTGTAAGTTTCGTTGTTTATTTTTAATAAGCATGCTTTATATGTTGTAGATAGAATTGTAGTGTTGTATTCTCATGATTATTTTAAATATCTTTTGATTTCATTAGTCTAATATCTTTTTGCAAGTATGAACCTTATGGATGCAGATGACTTATAATGGTTTTGATTGTATGGTTTGCTCTAAGATTTATATACGCGCAGTTTGTGCATAGATGAGGTTTGTCTCTATTGAGACAGATTGGCTGGGGATAGTGTTCCTTTTTAGTGTTTATTTCAGAAGTATTAGGTATGTTATGCAATTTTGAGTTCAAAGGAGAGTTTTACCTTGTTTTCTATGTAGTAGAAACTTTGTCGGTTGAGTTTGAAGTTGTGCAATTATTCGTTATGGTGAATCTTGGATACTGAATGTTAGTATAAAATGTATAAAATGGCTTTTCCCGTTGTATTATGCCTTCTTCAGCTCGGAATTTATTAAGTAGGAATGTGAGGCTATCGATGGAAAATTGTTCTTGTCTCGTTTTTAAATTTAATTTTAAGGTCCTTTTTTATCCAGAACGCAAACATAGTCTAAACATGTGTATAATCTGATAATTTTGGCTGTAGACTGATAACCAGAAGTTGCACCGTTTTTTGTATAAAGCTATTTTGGAGATTTTTAACGCTCGCTTGAAACATGTTTATGAAATTACGTTGTAGGTTTTAATCACGTTATGTGGTGTACATTCGTGAATATTTCCATTTAATACGTGAAGTTTCTATTCAAGTATAAGTATATTTGACTGAAGTACCTTTATAATGGAAAGGACATTTACATGTAATTGATTTTTTTGGATTTTGAACGAGATTATAATTAAAATAGTGTAGGCAATAAGATTTCAGTTACAAGTTGAATAATAAAACAATAATGAGCAACAACGATGATGGGTACATCAAATAAATAAAATTATATAATTATATTTCATATAAATTAGCAAGAATATTTATTCATAGATTTCAACGATTGAAATTAGAAATTTAAACAGACCTCGAGCGCCAACCGTTATTGTAGCAATTGAATAGCCAGAGTAACAAATGGAAAGTAGAATTAAATATGAGTGTGTATGATGGTGCCTAGCTTTTATACATTGTTGACAACAATCAGACTTTTACAGAAAATTTAAGAATAAATATTGCAGACATTATACTCGTATTGTAATAGGGTCTAGGTTGTAATGGTGTAGAGGCGTGCATTACATAAACTATCGTAAAATACTCAGATGCCAGGAAAATACCCGTTTGGGTATACGAACAGTATTTTTACTGTACTTTAAATGGTCCATCTCAGATGACACTCTAGACTGGTAAGCGGAATCCGTCCTACCGACTTTACGCTTCTCATGCATGTCAGTACAAGCAAAATTTTACGTCTACTGTTTCCTAATGAGCGAATCGGATGGTGTATACCCGCCTCGCAAGTTCGGTCCTCCATTGGTTTTGTTTCTCTTTATCTTCGTCTATCGTGGTAAATTGTGGAATGCAACGATCCGGAGATATCCGGTCCTTATTGTCAGTTTTGCATAAATCATTTTGTTTCTCATATATATGCATAGCGGTTAGATTCACGCTATCTAGTTTGCCGTGTTACTCTGGTGATGATCATGGAAGGTCGAAACGCGTCAGTACGTGTGACTGACGGTAGTTATTCTAGGTTGTTCGCATCTGGTTTAATACAATGTGTTTGGTGTTTACTTCAAACTCGCAAACTTGATTTAATAAGTTTTGCGGATTACCTATATCTAGGTTTATACCTGTAAACATGAATTAAGCTTCATGGGATTAGTTTTAAATATTTCTATGATCTTTGTGGAAACTGATACTACCGTGCGGCTGTAATACAGGTGAGTGTTGATGTTTCTCTTTAAGCAAGGTTAAGAGGCTATAGCGTATTTTTGAAAGCTCGATGTATATTGAGTTGGTCACAAGTTGATTTTTACTAGTTGTCGGCTATGGCGATTCTATGCAAAAGCATGAATATAGCTAGAATCGAATTTACGACCCTGTGCCTGTGAACTGGTAACGCGGCCTCTGAACTATAATCCTGCCATTTTACATCGATAACCCATCACCAACCTTTAAAGTAGTAATTTGTTGAAGTTTAATATTATTTTACTCTTCTTACTTTCCGTGGTGAGTGTGTGTTTGTGTATGTGTTGAAATATTTGTTTTTCTTCGACACAAAACATTCTAAATCAGCTATTTTTCACTTCTTGTGATTTAATTTAACCTCTGAGCTGCAAACAATTAAATAATTTTCTTTGAATCAAGTCTGCGAGTTTGATATAAACTCCAATCCCAATGTATTTAACCAGTCGTCGAACATCAGAGCAAAGCGATCGCCGATCACACGTACGAGGCGTTTCGGCCTTCCATGACGATCATCAGAGCACTTCGGCACGTTGATTAGCGAGGAATAATCCGTAATGGTTATTTAAGACCAGCAAATTTGGATATGCGGTAATTATCTCTAGTAGTCTCACACACATTGGTGGTGAGATTGATGTTTATATCAAACTCGCAATCTTGATTTAAATAATTTCTATCATCACCCGTGTAATAACTGAATGTTAAGTTGATTGTTATAACTATCTAAGGGAGGGGGTGGTGAAATGTTTGACCACTTTATAGGTGGAACGAGCACTTGGACATCTGAGACGGTACCCATCAGAACAATAAGTTGTGATTCAAATCTAGATGGAATATTGTGCCATATTGTGCGTCAAAGCTGAAGCTATAAATCTGATTCCGAATAAATAAAACAATTTAAACTGAAGGCAATTAACGTTAGGGAACCGCAGCTTACATATTCGACTAGTAAATCACTGTTGTAAACGATGGTCAAATTAAATTAAGCCATCACGCATGGTACCGCTGGTGCTAAAAGTTCATTTGGACCAGATATACGACATTCAGCTAGACACCTTATGGCAAAACTACTGTTCAGTAAACGTAATTATTTCACGACCGCCAACTTTCTACTTTGCAGTCTACACATAATGCCTCATCTATTTTTAAATGTACGTATGCTGGTTTAGATTCAGTTCTGGCTACTGGAGGCACGAGCGTTACTGAGATGCCCGCCACGGCGTATGATGTACGATGCTGGCGTGGAGAAAGTGGGTGATGGCTCTTACGAGTTGAAAGTAGAGAAGTGGTTGGCCAAATCCAAGAGCAACTCAGATCATTCGCACAGCTTTACAGGGGTTGATTTGGATAGCTCCAAGGTGAGTTGGTCGTCTTGTTGTTTATCTTCCGGAGAAAAAATCTCTGAAAATATTTTGTTTTCCATTTTGCACAATAAGGTGATGCGTAGATCTCCTTAGTCTGTGCTCTTGATTAAACTGAAGTTAGCTAATTTACCTGAGCAATGGTCTCTTGTGACGCGCTTTCCTTCTGACTGCCGGAAGCCGTAAAAATTTTTGCCTCAACGAAGGGTATATCCAAGTGTTTTGGCGCTGGAACGATGCATTCTCAAAGAGAGCTCTCAACTTCGGTTTCAAGTAGCTGTGGACAGTTTTAAAGGATTTTATCTAGGCACAATTACCCGATCTTTGTGTTGCGGATGATGATTTTCAAATTCGCGTCCATAGTCGCTCACTCATGATATTTGTATGCTTATTTTCTTGTATCTTTATCAATCGACCGCTTATCACACCAAATGTAGACAAGTCACCAAGCAAGTAACCAGTTTAGATTCATGCCCGGCTGATCTCTTAACAGCGTCCTGTCGCGCTAAAATTTATGGGTTTCGGAGTATATTTGTGTTATTAAGTACTGCAATTAGGTTGGCTTTTTGTTGTTTGGTACAATTTAGTAAACCTTTCGAAAACTTAATCTCTGATTGATATATTAATTTTTCTTGTACTATAATTACTATGAAGCAAACTGCTTTCTTGCACGTCAGTTGCCATGGCAATGATGTGTATTTTATTGCAGAAGTTTGTACAAAACTGTTTATCTCGTACCTGCTCGAAGTTCCTAACGAACGGAACCACCTATCGAGTTATTCAGCTGTGTATTAGGTATTTCGTACCTAGGAAATAATTGATTCAAATAGGCACAGAAAAATAAACTAAAACCAGTATGAACGAAAGGTATAATCTGATGCATACATGCACTTTGTTCCTACTGGCATCTTATCAGTAGGAGCCGTTATTAAACCCCATACCCACTGTATATTTGTGTGAGAATGTGGAACAATTGGACACTATAATGTCATATACGAATGTGTAAACCTGCTATGGTGAAGCTTACCTCATATAAAGTCTTCGACAATTCGACTTCAAAGCCAACTCACTATATATATATATATATATATATATATATATATATATATATATATATATATATATATATATATATACCAAGCCTGTAAAGGGTACCAACACTATGGCTATTGTGTCAGTACCTGATACCAACACTATGGTTGCCGAAAAGGTACATGGTACCAACACTATGGTTGCCGAGTCGGTACATGGTACCAACACAATGGATTTCAATGTATGCTAAAGTTCACTAAAATTGAGAATTACAACTATTTCTGAACACCTGTTACTCCAGTAAATCCATACACTCTGGCCTTGATCGATATCAGTTATCACATTTCGCGGTAATCATGACATCATTCAATTAAATATATAGCAGTTAGATACTGTTTGTGGTCGAGAACTAATATATATTCAATTGTGTATTAGGTGTTGTGCAACTAGTAACAAATTAGTTCAGTTGGGACCAGAAGGATAAACCAAAGGCAGCATGGACGTAAAGTATAATCTCATGCTCATTCGTTTCGTGCTTACTGGCGGCTCATCAGTAGGAGCCGGTATTACGCCCTTTACCCAATATATTCTTGGGTGAGGAATGTGAAATAACATGACGGTACAATGTGCTATACGAATTTGTAAAACTGCAGTAGTGAAGCTAACTTTATACAAATTCTTCGACAAAGCAACTCACTCTATATTTAATATATATGCCGAACCTGTAAAGTTTACCAAAACTATGGATGATGTAGATAAGAATGATGATGATTATGAGGAGAATGATGATGATTACGACGACGCTGGTGATGATGGTGATGGTGACGACGATGATGATGATGATGATGATGATGATAGAATGCCAACTTACTCAACACGTTTACTAATGTGCCTCCTTCGGTTAAATGTAACATCTCGAATTGTTAGACAAGGCGACATGTTTCACTAGAACTCACTGCGTGGAAGAATTATCTCCGCTTATATTTGCCTCCGTATTACACTCATTGTATGTCAAATTTCCCCTTACGTTAGTTAACGTTGTTCCTTTTTTATACCTAAGAACTCTAGTTAAACTTGTCTTAAAATCTAGAAATGAAATTTTACTTGAATGTACGCTACATATCTGCGTAGAAGATTAAATAATAAAAGGGTTTTTCTACACAAATGGCTTGAAGGCACCTTTTAATTGGGTAAAGTCCGCGTATCTAAGCAAGTTGACCTATTTATTCTTAATTGGCCCATGACCTTTTTGCATTTGGTTTAACTGCTTATTGTTTGTTTTTTAGGCGGACGAAGAAGTCTCCGTGAAATGTTGGCCCGGTGATTCTGCAAAGGTTATTCACATTCACGCTTCCGAGACACCTAGACGTCTGCGATTTTCCTGGCGTCTCGGTGTGGCCGCTTTGTGCTATAAAAATAGCAGCAGTGATTCCAGTATTAAAGCTGACGCGTCTAACGACAGCATTGAGAAAAACTTAATAGAAAGCGACCAATTAACTGCCGTTGAGAGTATGATTAGATCAAGATCGAAGCCCGCCGATGGTGTCCTTTTGGTAGAGGGTGCCGCGACAGGACGCCGTATTGACGATTATGGACCGGAGATATATATTACGTCGCGGCTACTCTTCACTGGCAATTTTAGCCAGATTGAAAGTGAGTTCCTTCTTTGCTCATGTGTTTTACTTACTTTTGATTTTGCCACCTACTAAACAACGTTTCTATCAGTGGCGCGCGGAACTCACCGTTGGTGAGAAAGTCTACCTTTATCGGTCGTTTAGGTGTACCGCTGAAACATCTTCACTCTTCGATTAAAGGCTGACCAAAAGCAAAGGTTTAAATATGATTTATGCCGCAGAAGTAGCGAAGTGGTTAGAGTCCCAGGCTCCGAAGCTAATATGCCCCGGTTCTAGTCGCGTTCGCAATAGGCTACCACGAGACCAACGTGAAATATGACAGCGCTGTGCAAATAAAAGTATCGTTTAAGGGAAGAAATACGGCTGCTGGATGAATTGCATTTGATACCTGATGCAATTTTTGGTTAATCCTGACAGCATATATATGTAAACGGATCTAGGTGTTCTGCAATGTTGGTTTCGGATGAGTTAACTAGGCTTATTTACTGAACGCCTTTTGGTATCAGCCTCTCGGAAATCCCCTTCATCCTTGTCTCTTGGGTAGTAAGAGTGCAGTGCGGTGTTATCGAGCTACCGACATCTGAAATAAACGCCTATTATATTATCAGTGAACAACCGTGATTTTGCTGAGACCATCTTAGATGGATTAGCTGTCTTTGTTTCGTATTTCGGATTAAAATTCACACCCTCTAAATTATGAAGCACTTTTACACAATCACTCTAACTCTGTGACTGCAAAGTTAAGATCTGGACGTAGGAGACAGGTTTACACCTTGGCAGCTCTATGAATAGCTGAAGCAATATGTCTGTCGAGGCGAGTATGGGAATCGCGAACCTTCGTCATCTATGGAGAAACGCTAGCATTTCACTCTGCCTTAAATGTTGTGTTTACAATGGATGTGTTCGCGATGTTTTATTTCACGCTAGTGAGACTTGGCCCATTAGAATTGGTAATTTTACACGCTTACAGGCAATCGACCACCGTTGCTTGAGTAGCATAGTACATCTAGGCTACAAAAAAATAATGGTCAACGTTGACATCGGTAGACTTAGTTTTGGGTCGGCGAACAAATGCTCCTCGGTCGGAAACCATATAAGGCTACGTCGACAGCGCTTTCTCGGTCACGTTTTGCGTTTTGCCTTCAATTCGACTGCTCAATTGAGCATTATGTACTCTCAACCAGCGCCAGATTGGCGTCAGTAAGAATGTAGACAGACTTCGACATGCGAGAAACAGTTAAAGGCAACTACGTCCAAATTGGGTAGTATGGGATCCACGCGTCTGCCCTGATGGGGCCCACGTGTGCATCATAATTCTTCTTTGGAAGGCCTGTGCGATATGGCAACAAAACAAGCTCAGTGGCGATCGTGTTTCAGATTGCTTTTAGTATCATCTTCGGAATTTTCTATTCTTACTTTGGCTGTGTTAGCTGCGAGGTTTGGCTGTGTTTATGACGCGTTACTGCGAAAGCCTCAAGCGAGCTGTATTTCCGTTGTCGTTTCGCCTTAAAGCTACTTTGACCATATTGGTGTGTTTAAAAGTCGCTTAATTTTTGTCCGTTACCAGGATGTCTCCATCTGACCTACATCCGTCTCTTCACTAATCGCAGTGAACATTAGAAGAGGTTAATGTGAACATACTTTTCTTTCGTTAAAATTAGAAAAAAATGTTTTAAAAAAAATTCGGATGCACCCATGTGTGTATTTTATGTATTTATGTAATTAAGTATTTATGTCTGTTTGTTTGTACCCTTCTTCTTATGAATGCACGTGTTTATTTAGGCATGCATTTATGAATGCATGTATGCATTTCGCTCGCCACGTATGTTTGTTTTTCTATGTGTATGAGTGTATCTGATTATTTGTTTATATATATCAATATATATGAATTGATTCCTTTATTCCTTTATTTTAACTGCTTGTATGTGTGTTTTTATGCATGAATTTATTCATGTGGGTAAGTATGCGTGTCTGTGTTTTTGCATGTTTGTTTGCATTCGGTTATTTATGCACGTTGATATATGTGTATGGATGTATGTACTTTACTCTTGCGTGTTTGTATGCACGTACGTCGGTGAGTTTATATTCATATATATGCTTGTCTGGTTTTTTTGTTTCTTCCTGTATTTCTTATTCTAGAAGAAATATTTATTTGTTACTTTGATTCTCGCATTAAAAAATGTTTGAAATGGGAAGCTTTTCAACTTTTGCTGTAGCAGTGGGTTAATTTGATTAATTAGTTGGCTGGACGTTTAACCTGAATTGCTCGTTTGCCTTATTGAATTGTATGCTGTCTCGTTGAGGTGAGCCTGTTTTGCAACTTAACTTTTTCACTCCGAACGTGTAAAATTGCTGGTTCTATTGCGCTGTCACGAAGTGCTTGTGCGTTCTTAAGTTGGAAGCGGAAAATTAGCATACCAATAAATCAACAAACAGGATTGTTGGATGATCGCACGGTATTGAACACCGCGGAAAAAAATTCAATCTTCGACTTACCCTACATTTTTCATATCTACAGGAAGACTCAAATGGACAGAGATTTATTGTAAAAAAAGTCACTCTGGACGGACCACTTTCTTTTAACTAGCAAATACGTAAAATAATGTAGTTAATTACGCTTCGTTTTATGCATAGCAGGCAATCAAAAACTAGGCTGGTCTTTAAAAATGTGAGTTTCGATAGAGACTGAGGTAATATGATCATGAAAATAGGGCTCCCACTTGAGACTTTAAAAGAGAAAGTTTGAGAAACTGGAATAATCGAAATTACCTCATCTGCGTTTTGACTAACACAGTAATGATTCCATTTATTTTCTTTCTTCTAAAATATATTTCGGCAGCCGTCTTCAGTTGGTACATCCTCGCCAGTTTTATAAAAACCAACTAATGAAGCTTGCTGTCGATAACGGAAGCCGAAATATTTTGTTGGAAAAAGAAAACAACTGGAATTCTTACTGCGTTTGTCAAAACGCAGATCAGGTAATTCCGCTTGAGACCTCAGCAGAATCTCGACTGCCGAATAACAGTGCGATGTCGTCTGCATAGTCAAGAACGACTAGTTTACCGCCCGGGAGAACTTCAACACCTGCATCCTGAATGTGTGGACGCATCGGTTAGGAGGGGGACAGTGCGCAGCCTTGACTAACAGCACTGCTGGTAGTAAAGTTGTGTGTTAATTAGTTTTAAACCTCAACGCGACTAGAAATGGGCACACCACTTTTCAACAGAATATCGCATAGAACATTGCGACCCGCCGAGTCACATGACGGCTATTGTGGGACGGCGACGTACATGTCGCCTTAAGGTACACATTTATTCTATACAATCTCGTTCTGAACGGAATCCGGCTTGTTATGCTCTGGTGTGTGTGTGTGTGTGTGTGTGTGTGATTCGGGCGCTAAGGTAGCATAAGATAATCGAGGCAAGAAGTCTAGACATGACTGGACTCAAGCTTCTGCGACGATGGTTATCACACGAATTAGTATTGCCATTCTAATTAAGCGCCTCGGTCTCCTTATTCCATATAGTACGAAAATGGTTTGTCCACGCTGCAGAAATTATACCGCCATCATAACTTAAATAACGTCGGGGGAAGATTATCGGAGACTTCAGCTTTGCGACTTTCAAGAGATTGGATTGCATGCCGTATTGCTAACTGTGATGGATGCTCAAGTTTAGCATTTTACACTGTTCCTATGGGCATGCTTTCAGGAATCGGGACTCACGCGGGTGCCCACGTAGGTTGATTTATGAAGTGTTCAGCCAACCTATCAAGAAGACGTAGATTATCTGTTATTAGATTGTTGTTGGAACACTCATGTAAAGGTCAATCTCGCAGTATTGCAAAGTGATGTCTGAGCTCTGGTCATTATTGTTTTGATAGCTTGAGAATTAACCATTTGTGCGCATTGTTCACTGTTACATATACAAGTGCTATTTTCCCAGTATAGTTGATCGTTTCACCTCGTTGCGCAAAGTTGTCGTTTCACGTGGTAACAACGCCAGTGTGGATTGCAGTGTTAATCGCTCACATTGTATGGAGACTTCAGTCAACGTATGCGCCTCTGTTGTTGCCACTTAAGTTTGTTGCCAATCCGATTGTATGTTTGTTGATTCTAGTCGAGGGCCTGTTTGTTCTTGGCTGGATACTAGTAGATTTTTGTTGAATTTTGTTATTCTTGGCCAGTCGATAAGAATATCATGTTGATGAAACTTTTGAATATTAATATTACATATATATGTAATTATATATATAAGTTAATCACTATTGCTGGTATACACTTTCGTATAGGGGATTGTATCACTCAATTTTCCCACATTTCTTGACCAAATATATAGTGGGTATAGGGTGTAGAAACCCTTCGCGATGTGGCATCGAATCGAGCTGAGTGGCGTTCTTGACGTGATGCAGTGAAAGCCGCAAGGACGCTGTATTGCTGGTGTCGCCTTGCTCTAACGCTGACTTGGCCATACTGGTGTTGTGGCGAGGTTTAGCATGCCTCATTTCTGTGAATTATCCTGATAAATAAACTGGATACTCTTTTTCTCTCTCTCTCTTCCTCTTTATATATATCGCTTTTATGGTTATACGGCTGTGAAACATAAGTCACTTAGGGCTTTTTATGGCTGTGGATGATGATGATGATGTAGTACCGGCTTCTACTGATGTGTCACCAGTAAGCACGAAACTTTCTTTAATGTTGACTTTTGTTTATCCTTCTGGTACTATTTGAACTAATTTTTTTGTAACACCTAACATACAACTAAATACGTGAGATGGTCTGTTTTGCGTACGATTAGATGAATTTTGCTCCAGTGCTGATGAGGTAATCTTGCAAGTATCCTTGATTTTAATTTTTCTGAATAGGGTGGCTGTTAGAGCATAAAATAGTTACAACCAGCGTGAAAACTGCTGGTTGCCTCTTATTTGGATTTAAAGTGATAGATACTTGTATCCTTTTAATACCGTTGAGATAAGCGATAAGACCTGCAGATTGTGAGACTGGAAGTTTCTATGGCTACCTACTTATTGAAATAGTAAATTCTTGCGAAATTTGACCAAATCTTACTCGTAATCAGATTTTTTGCAATATTTATGGTGTCCCTATGGTGCTTGGGGTTGTATAGACGAATAATCCAAATCGGTCCAGTACAGCACACGTGTACCAGATAAGGCTTCAGCCATCAGCGGAATCAAACAACATTTTAGTTGATGCTCATTTGCGAGGCCTACCATTGTTGCTTATGATTAAGCTTTCGTCTTAAATTCAAAACTTTTCTTCAGTTAGTTTAAAAAATGTTTTCTTTCCTTGGTGATTGTAGTGCAAAGTCAATGCGACTTTTACAGTGGTTTCTGGTGTGATAAACCGGTGATTACGGGCTTGAAAGAATTGGGTGGATCAAATGCAAAGAATGGCGAAAACCCACCAACTTCAGGCGAGTCTTCGTCAGAATCATATTTAAGCTCATCCGTCAGTTCGCAGATATCGCCACTGGAAACGTCACAGCACCATCTAAGCATGGTGGAGGATTTGTCGCGAGTAGTGTACAACAACCATTGTGTCCACATGAACATGCGATGCGATGGTCTGCCGGACTGTGTTCTTCAGCAGGGAAATTTGGCAACACCGTACATGGAGTTGTCCGGCTCGGGTGAAGCAGAACTCAGCATTTCTTACAGCCCTGACGAGTTAGCCTGTCCAACAAGATCAACATTAGGTATCCTCCACACTTTTTCTTTTATACTGCTTGTTAGTATGATTATTTCAAACACTGCTTAATCAAATTAAACGGACATTGGTTGCGCGGGCGGTGATAACGATTAGTATAATCAAGGTTGCGGTTTTGATATAAACACCTGACCCATTAATTACTTACATATGTCAGTATAAACTAAGAATTGTGTAGTGTAGAAAAGGCAATTCATCCAGTAGACGGCTTGCGTCCCTATTGGGAACTCATCATATTCTGGCCAGAAATTATCGCGGACAGGGCTCGAACCTGGGCACGTCTGCTTCGGAATCTGGTGCTCTACGAATAATAATATTGATAAGCAGTGTTTAATTAGCTACTCGTAATTAGGCCATAGTATCCTGAGTAAAATATTGAGTTCTGTTGTACTGTGATGGGTTGAGTGAAATGTATCCGTTGCGCAGAGCAAAATTTGGCTGGCAAGGACGAATTTGGTGATGGGCACTTTAAAATCGAAAGCTTCGGCCAAATAATGCTCGTTGATCTTTGACAAAATCGCATTTCAGAGATGGAAATTCTATTGTCTCTAGGAGTGTGTGAGCTAGTTTGTTATGTTGCGATCCACTCACAATTGTGGATAATTTTTATAATTTTGTGTCCTCAAACTTGTTTCTAAATCTTGATCTATTTCTGCATTTGATATTGGAACGATAGAGTTGTGAAGCGTTCATCTACAACATTTAAGATACTTCACGAAGAATTTGGGCATACGTATGTTCAGGGGCGGAGATCAGTCTCTGGCTTGAGGTCATATGATTAAAAAGTCAGTACGTTTTTAATGAACCGGTTTATGACTGATTATAACAACATTGTACGCAAGTCTTGTTCCTGATGACAAGATAGCATCTTAGAAAAACGAAGTAACCACGTAAAAGAAAATTGCTAACCGAGTTAAATTAGTTAGTATATAACTGAAAATTGTGTTATGTTCGGCAAGGTGGCTCAGTAGTTAGAGCACCAGACTCCGAAGCAGACGTGCCCAGGTTCGAGCCCCTTCCGCGGCAAATACTGGCCAGTACATGATGAGCTCCCAATAAGGACGAAACCGGTCTACTGGATGAATTGCCTTTACTACACTATACAATTCTTAGTTTATACTGATATATGTAAGTAATTAATGGGTTAGGTGCTTATATGAAGATCGCAAACTTGATTTTAATAGAATGCTTTATCACACGAAACATCTGTACACAAATAAACACGGTGAGCAGCTTGTAGCACAGCTGGCTCAATTCGACATTTAGGTAACATTATCGAAAAGTAAAGTCTTTTATTGTGAATCATTCGATGATTTATAAATGGAGCAGTAAGCTGACTTTGAGTGGAATGGCGAGAAATATGTTCGTATGGTAAAATGCTGGGTGGTCATTCAACTTCTGTGCTCTTCTGGGAGCTTTGCGGGTTTGCGAGGTTTATCATGATAGCCTGTTTAATTAAATATTTATTAACTAATATTGACTATTTTTATAATTATAACAATTACTTTTATTTATATTATTATTCTTTTAGCATTTGATTATTATTGTCATTATTGATATAATTAATCTTATTACTTTTATTATTATTGATATTATTATAAATATTATTAATTTTATTAATTTATTATTTTTAGTACTTTAATTATTGCTTTTCGTTACCATTATTATTGTAAATATTATTATTACATTATATTATTATTAATATTAATTCTATTATTATTATTCTAACTTTTATATATATTACATTACAATTAATACATATTTATTTTATTTTTATTACTATTATCTTAAAAATTATTCTTAATTTTATTACTTTTACAAATTTTATTATTATAACTATTAATTATATTATTGTTACTAATTGTATTAATTTTTATAATAATAAATAATTTTGGCTATTTTTATTACTATTATAGTTATTTTTATTATTATCATTAATATTATTAATTTTTACAGTGTTATTTCTTTCATTACTTTTATTATTATTATTATTATTATTAATTGTATATTTAGTACTTTTTTTATTATTCTTGTAAAATTTATTATTTTAATAATAATAATTGTTAATACTACGATGAATATTAATATTAATAAGCAGTGTTAAAGTAGCTACTCGTAATTAGGCCATAGTATCCTGAGTAAAATATTGAGTTCTGTTATACTGTGATGGGTTGAGTGAAATGTGTCCGTTGCGCAAAGCAAATTTTGGCCAGCGAGGACGAATTTGGTAATGGGCACTTTAAATTCGAAAGCTTCGATCAAATAATGCTCATTGATCTTTGACAAAATCTCATTTCAGAGATGGAAACTCTATTGTCTCTAGGTGTGTGTGAACTAGTTTGCTCTGTTGCAATCCACTCACAATTGTGGTTAATTTTTATAATTTTGCGTCCTCAAACTTGTTTTTAAATCTTCATCTATTTCTGCAATTAATAGTGGAACGATAGAGTTGTGAAGCGTTCATCTACAACATTTAAGATACTACACGAAGAATTTGGGCATACGTATTTTCAGGGGCGGAGATCAGTCTCTGGCTTGAGGTCATATGATTAAAAAGTCAGTACGTTTTTAATGAACCGGTTTATGACTGATTATAACAACATTGTACGCAAGTCTTGTTCCTGATGACAAGTAAAATCGGTAACATCTTCGAAAAATGAAATAACCACGTAAACTATGTAGGTGACAATGCTAAATGTCTACACGGTCAGATGGACAAACTTCTGGTAGGCTGAAGTTTGTATTCCTCTTTCCAAGATTCTAGAGCTTATTGCACAGTGTCATTGGGCCACCAGAATTCGATTACAATTCCGCTCCAGGACACCGCCTTTAGGCAATATCATGACTAGGTAACATCTCTACCAATGCTCAGCCGTCTTAACATTATTTGGTAGCAAATGAACATCGGCCTTTTTATGAAAACAAGCCTAAGCATTTGTTTACTATTTTGACTGATAACCAAGTTCTTTAACGAAAAGCAACTGCTAAAAGACTAATCGGATATCGGACTCCCAATTTTAATCGTGAAACCGATTTTGTTGGATAAAAAACATTGGCGACTGGACATTACCGTTCGTGAAATGGTCAATCTGTCGTTATGGCTCATTGGCATACATTAGTGGCGTTGCAGCGCTGTTAGACTTTTCCTTGCCAGGTGGGCCAATATCGAAAGTTCAGGATAACGCCGTCTTAACCTCCCACACCGGAGAAGAACGGAACAATGGACTTCATGGTTTTGCGGCAGTTAATCGTCAGTAAATTATATCTTCGCCATGTTGTGTTCTTATAGTAGCGTCGAAATCTAGCAACCTTTTTACCTGTGTAAAGATGTGTTAAATTAGCATGAATCACGATGACCAGGTTGTGCGGGCGTTGCCTGTTTTTCATTTTGGTAATTGTTCCATTACTGACTTACAGGCTCGAAATGATCGTTGTCCATATAATTTTATACTCTGATGACCAACAGGCTCCATTTATTATCATCATTATCATCAATATCAATAGATATGATTTGAAATGATTATGTGAAGTGACCCTATGTATAAGCACCCTCCTCAAGTTGCGTTCACGGATTGTTGCTTTGCATTGTTAGTTTCGCAAAGATCCAATTGATCCCCATTTCCAAGTACGCATCGATTTTGTCTTCGTTACGTGCACGACATGTTCTTTCCCTCCGAAGGCTTCAACAGCCTTCACACTAACCACTGGAAATGACGTACGATCTGATCTTCGTTGACTGGCTACTACAGTACTCAGAAAAGAAGAGATGCACCTGCAACCTAGATGATATACTGTGTCGATTAGGCGTCCAACTTGCTACACGAACCAATTTGCTCCAATTTATTAAAAAACTTGTCGGTGTAGAAAGCGTTCTTCTCGTCTCAAAGCTTCAACTGGGTTGGATATACAAAGATACCAAAACTCGATTAAGGTTTCGGTACGATTGTACGTGCTTTAAGCGTGCTGTTTACAGTCCATTCAGTTATGATGCTCAAATGGTGCCATGGACAATTAAATATCTAAACTGTCCGTCTTGAAAAACGTCTATTCTATTGACGTTTTAAGCCAGTGATGCGTGGATAAGCATTGCGCACAAGGTTTTGCAATACCGGTAGGATCCGGTATTCTCTTTTTGGATACGCAACGTATATCAATTTTTAAATGATCCAACAAACTGGTTAAAGCTTTTTTGTTGCCCAATATACTTTTATATTCGCACATAAAATACGCGTATGTGGCAGTCTAACCAGGGTTTAATGAATAATAATTTACCTAAGATTTCGATATTGAGTAGTATGATGGTTCAGTGGAATTCAAAATACCCATGCTAGACTTGGATAAAGAGAAAAGATGATGCAATAGTGCAATTAGACATGTAGCTGTCGTAAGTGGCCTGAGCTGGCTTATCCGAACTGCACTACTCAGCAGATAAGGTGACTCATTTTGACCTGCGTGTCAGCCGTTGAAGTAAAGATTCAATAGAGTTTTTATTATTCATGGTTATCTTTGGATTGTAAAATGACGCTTAGTCGCCCTCCTAGTACATAATCTGTCAACCATGGTTGCCGAGCGCTCATTGCCGAGGCGCTCCAGGCCAAAGATTCCTTCATAAGCCGAAATTCGCCTATCGCGTCTGGCACGTTTACTCTCATTTCGTCACCATTACTTTAACACGAAGTATTACTTTGTAGTTAAACTGTAATGCAGGCTTCAAATAAAACTGGATGGCTGTGGTTTTAACACTAATTATTACTTATTAGCAGCATTAATCCAGTCCTGATCCTCACCCGTTGCGTAACTAGCAAAAAATGTCTTGCAAAGATTTACTGGTTAGGATGTGATCTTATTTAGGTTTCGCAGTAAACTGGTGTTTGCTGCAGCTTTTCCTTCATAGCTTTCCAGCTGCTGTTCGGTACACTGATGGTGCTATTAACAGGTGGTATAGATGCGAACATAGCTGTTCCTGAGAGTTTGTTACGCTTTTAAACTACCTTCTTGCATCGAACCGATGTTGTGCCGCGTTAGATGCCCGCCGGTTGGCGAAACCCTGGCGAAGCTGACGAGCCAGCTTGAGATCTGCTGGTAGTTTCGCACTAATATGCTGTCTGATGTCGATCAGTAGTAACAGTTTCTTTGTCACTTGCTTGTTTTTTGCCGTCTACATGGTGTTGGTGATATCGCTGGTTTCATCCATTCAGAGGGTGACGGAGATGCTGCTAAGACGGGCAGTTCGCATACCGGATCTGGCGAAGCTGATTCTGAGACTTTGCTTAATGGCGGTGTCAATGGTGACGGGTTGGGCGGTGCTTCTGGTCATGGTTTGCTTGGAGCTAATACGTCGACTGGTGTTGGGAATAAAACTACAGTAACCAAGGAATTGAAAGGTCTGTGTTTTTTTCAAGTATGGCTACATTTTGCGATTTTGATATTTTTGTGAAGAATACTCATTTACTCTATGGCTTACTCTTTAAAACTGGAATTCCATTCATAAGCGAGATAATTTTTTGTTTGCCATGGAGTGCAGCCACAGCAATTTATGACCTTACGGTTAGTGAGCTCTAGTTCGCCCAGTCTGCACTATCGGGATAAGACCATCCTATTTGATGCAATCTTGAGTCCCATTTACTGATCAGTTTAAAACTAGTGTATGGATTTACTGGAGTAACAGGCGTTCAGAAATAGTTGCAATTCTCAATGTTGGTGAACTATAACATACAATGAAATCCATCGTGTCGATACCATGTTCTTTTTCGGTACTATAATGTTGATATCGGGTACAGACACAATATCCATAGCGTTGGTATCCTTTACAGACTTGGTATTATATATTGTCGATGACTTCATATGAGGTTAATTCCACTATTGCAGGTTTACGCATTTGTATATAAGATTGTATCGTCTAATTTTCCCACTTACCTCACCTAAATATATAGTGGGTAAAGGGCGTAATACCGGCTCCTACTGATGAGTCGCCAATAAGCACGAAACGAATGTGCACGAGATTATACCTTTCGTTCGCTCTGTCTGTGGTTTATCCTTCTGGTCATAATTGAACTAATTTGTTACTAGGTGCGCAATAACTAATACATAATTGCAGCAACCTTATTAGTTAGATACTGTTTGTGACAGAGAATTAATAGATTATGTACTTGGTGTTGCGCACCTTGCAACAAATAAGTTCAAATATGACTAGCAGGATAAAATACAGACAGCGCGAATGGGAAGTTTACTCTCGTGCACATTCGTTTCGTGCTTATTGCCGATTCATCAGTAGGAGCCGGTAGTACGCCTTTTAACCACTCTAAATTAGGGTAAGGAATGTGGGAAAATTGGATAACAGCATATAGTCTTCGACAATGCGACTTCAACGCTAACTCACTTTATATTATATATATATATATATATATATATATATATATATATATATATATATATAAAATTTATATACATGGTACTAACACTGCGGTTGCCGAGTCGGTACCAACATGATTGATATCAATGTATGCTATAGTTCACCAAAATTGAGAATTACAACTATATAACTGACCTTCTCATTGCACGCCATACCAAATTTGGTAAAAATAAATGTAAACTGAAAAATACTTTATATATTGAAAAATTCATTGTAGTGGTGTATTGGCCTCATAAATTTACAAAAGTCGTGTATTAAAGGCATTAAACTAATGTGCAATTAAATTCGATAGATTGTTGCTTTACACAACAACAAAATAGAAGGAGAAAGAATACAAATACACATGCACTAACAAAAGTTATTAAATTTTATTCGGTTCAAATGCAGACTTAGTTTGTGTATTTAACTTTGGAGCAAGGCTATCATCTACAACATATTCTGAAATGCGCAGTTCTTTGCAATTTATTGCTTTGGCTATTCCGAAAGTGTTGTCCTTTTTGCCAGTCGAGTTAAGTCAAAAATTCTCTTGAATTAGCTTCTCTAGTAATTTTTCATGTCTACCTACATATCTCTGAGTCACTATTGCATATGTATAAGCAAATTAATTTAATCTTTTATAGCATCCAAGTAAAAAACGATTTTAGGATACATAGATTGTAGCAATAGCCAACTTTGAGGCCGAGAACGCTCTAATGGTCCTATCTAAGACTGACGTGAATGCGACAGATTTACTGGAGTAATAGGTGTTCAGAAATAGTTGTAATTCACAATTTCGGTGAACTATAGCATACATTGATATCAATCATGTAAGTATCATGTACCTTTTCGGTACTATAATGTGTGTATCGGTTACTTACACAATAGCCATAGTGTTAGTATCTTTTACAGACTCGGTATATATATTATATACTGTGAGTTAGCGTTGAAGTCGCATTTTCGAAGACTTTATATGATGTTTGCTTCACTATCGCAGGTTTACACATTCTTCAAGGAGATTGTACCGTCCTATTATCCCACATTCTTTACGCAAATATATAGTGGTTAAAGGGCGTAATACCGGCTTCTACTGATGAGTCGCCAGTAAGCACGAAACGAATGTGCATGAGATTATACTTTCCGTTCATGATGTCTTTGGTTTATCCTTCTGGTCACAACTTAACTAATGGGTGTATTTTGATTTTAATGATAAAATAAATCCGCAAATTCCAAAGTTCCTTGCACGCTTTACTTCTTTAAACTAATCGGACTTAAATTTTCTTATCCACTGCGTTTCATAAAGTGTTAACTCACTTATTTTATTGCATTTATTATTTGACACAATACGCACAGGAGTAAAACACAACTTGTGACAAATGTGGTATTCTCATTCAAGACAGATATATTTATATCTATTTTAATTCTAAAAGTACTTTTAATTGTCTTCCTAATATCCGGTCTTCATACCTAGTCTCTAATACTCAAATGTATACAAAGACTTATCTCTGTCCCCCTCTGCGCACACAACTACTTATAAACATGTGTATTTTACTAAAGTGACATTTATTGAATAACTGTGCGTATTGTGTCAACCCTGAAGATGAGACTGGAAATGAAGTCTCGAAAATTTGGTCAAAGAACAATGGAAAATCTTGATCCAACGTCATTTTCAGACACTCAGCTAATTGAAGGCTTAAAGAAGAAGGGACAAGTGAGAACCAATCAATTGAGGCCAAAAATTACATCATCTGAATATGAAGGAAGTTCAAGATTTTACCGACCTATGGGTGCTACCAATTGTCCCGCACAAGCAAAATGCGGTCAAATCCGAAACGAAAATGACAGCACTGAGACAACATATACACCTTTTATATAATTTGCTTATCGGACTATCTTAGCAAGACCTATCTAAAGATATATGCAGATATATAATCAATGAGTCTGCTTTACTTCCGGAATAACATAATAATTCGAGCGACTAAAGCACAGTTTCCATCTATAAAGGTGAGAGTGGTGTTTAACACAACAAAACTGATGCACACGAATGAAAAAGATAGCCTCTCTGTGACATCAACGCCTTTGTCTGTATACAAATTTCAATGTACCTGCAACGCTCAGTACATCGGAAGATCAAAAAGAGGCTCGAAACTAGAATAAATTAACACCTCCCTCAAAATCTATTAAAGAGAGGGTGCAGCTCCTACACAAAAATCAGCAATTTGCGAGCATGTAATACTCACAGATCATGCTGTTAGTAGTAACAATTTTTCAGTTCTGTTGAAAGTAAAAACAGAGAAAATGCTTCTGGCTTTTGAAGCTATTGCAATTAATAAGCTGAAGCCCTGCTTAAACGTGTAGAAAATAATTCAAAAATAAATTAAATTGGACTGGAACAAAGACATAACTGACAGGCCTTCAAAAATAGTCAACGTTTCGCAAAATACGACAAACCCATCAATTACGGACGAAATTACAATGAAAGCGATGACACCAAATGGCGTTACAAAAAGGACTGGTCTAAATTGCGCAACACAAAGACTGACTTAACGAAGAGGGGATTGGTTCCGAAAAGTGTACGGTCGGGATTGGATGAACGAATATACTAACGAATACAGAACAGAACCTGTAGATACTGGTAGACATAAGATTTATTAATAAATGCTATTCCATGGAGTACGTTGTTTTGTTCTTATATTTTAAAGAATAAACCGGGCAACGGTAGAGAGAGTATATATAGCAGGTGAGTATATATATATATATGCATATATATATGTAGTATGCCTAAAGCTAAACATTTCATAGGGTGGCAAAGGCAATTCATCAAGTCGGCCAGTTCCGTCCTTATCGGGAACCACTTGATAGAATTCGCAGAGATTGCGGCACGAGGCAGACCATATTCGCGCTAATTCACCGCGTCACTTCTGTTTCACAATACAGACAAAACGTGTAGCATAGGATGAACGCAAGTGTCTGAAGCAAGCTGCTCTAGTTTGGACCCTGGTCGGAGCAAATTCTTGACAGTACTCGACTACTTCCAAATAAGGACGAAATCGGTCCCTTTAGTTTTATACTGACTATATATTTAAATATATATATATATATTTCTGTTGTCGCGTGCGTATCTATATATATGTATATGTATATGTTTAACTCCTAAACTAAATTATATTCCGTGTATTTTTCCATATTTTTCACTCAACTCTGCCCACCGCACACATAATTACTCACTAATCAAATATAAAATTCATTTTTATAATCTTTCTACACTGTGTTGCCTTGGCAGATTACTTATTGTCTTGGTTGGCTATTTCACTGTTCCTATAGTCACTGTCAAATGTTTACCTATGTTAAATTAATTTTCTACTCACTCACCCTCCACATTAATGGATTGCATAACTTGAGTACTCCTGATGGAAAATCCTTCGAGATTTTCATTTCGATGCCTCGTTTCTAGTTGCGAAACTGCTCAATGAGAGTTAGTTACCTGGTGACTCGCTAATAGGTTTGTATTCATCTATTCGTGGGCTTACTCGTTTTTATAATGACTCAATTCTTCATTTTTTATGGTACAAACTCTATTCCTAATTTCGTTACTGTTTTGAGAATTGAGTTCCTCCCTTATCCTTCTCGGAGTTAGTATTCCTTCCAGTGTATTCTGGTAGTGACAAGCATTGCTTCTTCACTTGGTGTACGTTACAAATTTCTTATACGTTCTCCTGTTTACCAAATTAATTGTAGTCCAATCCTTCTCCTTACTCTGGTTTGACTCAGTTGTACGTTTATCGTCTCATTAATTATATTTATAGCCCAACTATCCAAAAGTTGTCTTCTTAACTTCTTACAAAATTGTAGATATGATAGAACACCCACGCCGACATACACACACACACACACATGCATACACACACACACACACACGCGCGCGCGCGCTTGCAATGCAAAACTCGCCAATGCATTCCTTGTCTTATAATAAAGTCGATGCAAACCAACACACATGCTACACAAATGATAATTTGCCGACACAATACATTGTCAACATAAACAAAAAAATTATTGCTTTATTATCTTCGTTCGGATCGACGTGCGTGGACAATGCACGCCCGACGGGAAAGCGGAACTCTTCACAATGGTTTACACTTCATCGGCTATTTCGAGACAAAGTATTTTACAATTTTGGCTTATTGTTAACGTGATAACGGTAAGATTAACAAACGATTAAATTTATTCTTTTATTCCTGATTATGATTAGGATAATGATGATGCGGTTGATGTTGGCGATAATGATGATGATCATGGTGATGGTGGTGGTGATGGGAATGACATTGACGAGCATAATGACAACAAATTTTGGAGTCTTATTATATGTATGACCAATTAATCGGCCAAAATTGGAATGGTAATCTTTTAGCGTTCGCGAGACTTCCTCGCTGTTTTGTCATCAGAGGGAATTTTTAATTCGCCCACGTTTGAGCATCTTTACTACCGTTACCGAACTGAATAAATTATGATTAAAATACTAATATTACAACCACTACTACTACTACTACTACTACTACTACTATTACCACTACTACTACTACTACTACTATTACTACTACTACTATTACCACTACAACTACTACTATTGTTGCTGTTACTACTACTGCTACTATTGCTGATGTTACTACTACTACTACTACTATTGTTACTACTACTACTACTTCTACTACTACTATTACTGCTGTTAATACTGTTACTACTAATACTAAAACGACGGCTACTACTACTACTACTACTACTACTACTACTACTACTACTACTACTACTACTACTACTACTTCTACTACTACTATTACTGCTGTTACTACTGTTACTACTAATACTAAAACGACGACTACTACTACTACTGTTACTTCTACTACTTCTACTACTACTATTACTGCTGTTACTACTGTTACTACTACTAATACTAAAACTAATACTACTAATGTTACTACTACTATTACTAATAATAATGATAATAAAAACAAAACATAATCATACTGGTAATACTGACTAAAAATGGTAAATACTACTATGTCAAGTGGCACTTGAGGCATAGTTTTTTATTTTAAAGTGTTTTAAAAACATTTTCCCCGATTTCGTTTGCAGTTTCGAAGTCTGCTACTAAACGTTGCATACTTTTTTTGGGACAATATTAGCACTTCTCTTGTTCACTCTTGTACGTGAATGGATGGATTTGCACATTTTAAAACTACGCCTTTCATCATCGGCTTGGCAATGAAAAGAATTATTTTTTTAAATTAGTAACTCTTATATTTATCCATGTTCGGAAAATTATCCTACGGTTTTATGCAAATCTATCTATCCACACATTGTTTCAGTTTAGCTATCTTCCGCTGTTAATAGCATTTTTTTCTATTTGTCATTACGTTAATTTAAGTGTATACATAATCGTGCACCACTATTTATATAATTATCTCTTATATGCCTGTATCTTTCACTTGGTCTACTTTTATATCTTCCTGCTTATCAACGTACTCTATAACCGTATACTAGAAATAATTTCGAATGTCAATTTTTGTTCAATTTTTGTCCCCTGTTTGTATTTCGTATTTAAAAAAACTTTTAAAATGATCTTTTCAATGAAGTTTTTGTCTTGCCTAATCCATGACTCCTTGTTTAACTACGTGCATGTTTATCATACCGCGCGTTGGTCAAAATTGTTTAATCTAACGTTCGGTGACATGGCCGTAATGTATGTTTAATAAAAAATGTTACTCTTTTACAGATCTCAGATATAATTGGACTTCGAAGTTACCTTGGATTGGTAAGTGTTCATTCGGCTTTAATAGTTATTTTTTGTTCGCGAAACCAGTCTGAGAGGTTGAGTTACGCAACTCCATTTATGGCTAGAATCGTTGAAGGGGTAGACCGGTAATATCGGCGTCGGACACTATTCATTTTGATATCAGTTACTTTTCCGCGCTGTATTCTCATTAGCCACGAGCAGAGTATGCGGTAGGGGCCTGATTAAATCTGCCTTCCAGGCATGTGCTCTTCTGGAGATCATCGAGCCGGACGCCTAGACCTGTAGCACGGCTTTATTTAGGGACTCTTTTATTCCTGTATGTGCAGAACAATATTTTCAGTTTAACAGTCATGTTTATTGATGCTCATAATATTGAATTACCTATATTCTTCATATTCGTACTGTAGGCCATTTTCATTATAACGTCTAAAACTAAATTTGTATGTCATGTTTGTACTATCGTGATATCTGTCACAAACAGAAACTATGAAATTAGCACATGAGATGGTGGGGAGAGAGAGAGAGAATGAGCGATGATGGGATTTTTACCGTTTATCAGGTTTGTTCTCTCATTGTGTGTTGTCGCGATTGTCACGAAAATGTGATAACTGATGGTGTTCGTGGCAAGATTATGAGGGTTATTCTTGGATAGCTGGTGTTCAGCTTTGTTGTTCTACTCAGTTTTTTAAGAGGCGAAGTCTATCAAAAATAGTCCAAATCTTGATTTTCTAAATAGGATTGGTACACATTATATTTCGTTATATTTTTTTTCTGCATTTGAATTTGCTACCACTTTAGCAAGAAGTGTGTCAACTCCATTTGCTGAGTTTCCGCCAAACACGAAACACAGAAAAACATGCGAGTACGCATATTTTTCATACACACTCTGGAGTACTCTCCTGGTTCCATTTGAACGAACTCTTTCTGTGGTACGCCATGCCTAATGCAAAGACGTATACATGTTAGTCCTTCGCAATCCGAAACGCATACATATTACAGCTGTTATCTTCTTTGTGCCACTTTTTAAGTTTCGGTTCGATAGCCTATCTCTTCATACTGGTCATTATCATACAAAAGTTGTAAGGATAGTGTGAAGTTGTGGCACCAGTCTAGCTGCAATCTGAAAGGCAGCATGAATGGAAAGTATAATCTCATGTGCACATTCGTTTCGTGCATACTGGCGACGCATCAGTAGGAGCCGGTATTACGGCCTTTAACCACTATATATTTTGGTCAAGAATGTGGGTTAATAGGACGGTACAATCTCCTAGACGAATATGTAAACCTGCAATAGTGAAGCTAACATCATATAAAGTCTACGACAATGCGACTTCAACGCTAACTCACACTATATAATATATATACCGAGTCTGTAAAGGATACTAACACTAAGGCTATTGCGTCAATAACCGATACCAATATTATGAAACCGAAAAGGTACATGGTACTAACACTACGGTTTTTGAGTAGGTACACATTCTTCACCAAAATATATAGTGGTTAAAGGGCATAATACCGGCTCCAACGGATGAGTTGCCAGTAAGCACGAAGCGAATGTGCACATGAGATTATACTTGCCGTTCATGCTGCCTTTGGTCACAACTGAACCAATTTGTTACTAGGTTCGCAACACCTAATACATACTTGCATATATATTGTTCTCCGCAACAAAACAGTATTTAACTGTTAAAGCCAAAAGTGACTAATGTTAATGCTATATATATATATATATATATATATATATATATAAAAATATTTGTCGTCTCAGTAGGTGGACCGAACACTTTAAAGATCAATTTTCTTAGACACCTGCGCCAGAGCCGATTCTCGAAAGCATACCTTTATCAATCATGTGAACTGCTTATCTCGATGAATCATAAAAGTTATAAATACGGGATACAGTCCTATCTCTTACACATCACAAGGCTGCAGGCCATGATGATTTTCTTCCAGGATTGTTTAAAAATGGTGGCGATATTATTTCGGGAGTGTTGACTAACCTTTTTCGTACTTTATGGTTATTGGTTAGCATAGGACCCACGTACGTATCATAGTTCTTGGTTAGAAAGGACTGCGCGATATGGCATCGAATCGAGCTCAGTGACGATCTTGTTGCAGATGTCTAGTAGAATAATCTTCGTAACTTCTTTTTCTTAGTAGGGCAGAGTTAACTGCGAAGTTTGGTTTTGTTGATGGCGTGAAACCCGCAAGGAATGTGTATTGCTGATGATGCCTTGCCCTATTGCTGACTTGGCCATAATGACGTTGTGGAGAGGTTTAGTTATCCTGATATATTTACTCATATTAACTAGGTATTCTTTCTCTTTCTCTATCGTAAATTTCACTCATAATTTGCGTCTCAATTAATATTTCTGTTGTTATTTATATACATAAATTTCTTTCCACTTCTTATGGTTATATGGCAGTGAAACATTAGTCACTTTTGGCTTTTGTATGGCTGGGCATGATGATGATGATGATGATGATGATGATGATTATGATGATGATTGCCGACTTCAACATAATGATGTCGTGTAGGGGTCTAGTTTGCCTCACTTCCTTGAGTAATTTTGATAAATATATTCATAGTAACCAGGTTCTATCTTTCTCTCTCTCTCTCTGTCTCTCTCTCTCTCTCTCTCTCTCTCGTAAATCTCACTAATAATTTATGTGTCTAAATTATTATTTTTATAATAATGTTCTTGCTTTTTTTAAATTTCGCTTCTTATGGTTATATGACGATGAAGCATTGTTTACTATTAGCTTTTGTTTGGCTGTGCATGATGATGATGAATAGTTATAATAATAATAATAATAATAATAGTATTCATTTTCATAACAATTATAATCATCATCGTCATAATCACAATAATTATCATAACCGTATTAACCATAAGAATATTCAGTATAACAAAAAAAACCATAATCAAGAATAACAATAATAGTATTAAAAACGTTGATTATTTTAATTGAAATGATGACAAGGCCAATGGTTTAAATCACAACAATAAAAACGAGACTAATTTATGTCAGGGCGGATCTGGCCTAAACGGAGACACCTACGTAGAAAACACACAGGCATGAGGCCACGTAGACATCTGGCTAGAACTCTTTAGGCCAAGGCAGCTCCATGGCAACGCGATATCGGCAAAACGGCTACCTTGTTATTTTTCAATCTATCGCTTCATAAGCGACCAAATCTCGCAGTTAACTCTGCCATACTATGAAAATAGTTTTTTTTTTATAAATCACACTCTTAGCTCGATTCAGTGCATCGTCGTGGAGGGTTTTCAAGATAGAACGGTGATGTGCAGGTGGGCCCCATTCTGGTGGACGAACGAGTCTTAGACTATCAAATTTGGTTCTAGTTGAGTTTGGCTATTTGTTACACGTAAAATGTGTCGGCATTTTTTCTTACGCCAATTTGGCGCTGGCTGATAGAATAATTCTTTATTGGGCAATCGAATTGAAGGCAAACGTAAAACATGACGAGGCAAGCGCGGTTGATGAGGCCTTATTCGTTTGTCTGACGAGGATCACTTGTTGACCACTGCAAACATACGCCTACAGATGTCAACGTCGATTTTTCTTCGTTGTTGACCTATATGATATGTGGTCTACTGCGTGTAAATTTCGAAGATCTTCAATCTCGCCTACAGCGTACTTGATCGGGACGTCGAGCGCAAAAGTTTCATAACATTCTAGCCGCATTGCCGCGGGCTTTACAGGACGCCTTGTCATAAGTGTGGGCTTAGCTTTGTGTTTGTAGTGAAGTTGTGGTTTGGTTGCCATTTTCCCTTTTTAACGCAGTGCTGGCTCTGGTTCCTGTTGTGCTGCTCTGCGCACTGATGCGAATATGCTCGCAAAAGCGTCAACTCGACCTGGCTGAAGTAGACGAAGAAGACGAGGAAGATGAAACTCTTGTCAGGGGCCGAGCACATGGCGCCGTGACACGCATCTGCCGAACTGAAGCTGGCCTGCCCCAGGTGGATGGTAACAATTTTGGTGCTTTGCTAGACAACGAAGAGAAGAGCTTGGCCAATCTAATGACAATGGGCTGTTTAGAGTTACAAGATGGTGGCATTCCAATGGAATGTTTCGACGCAGCTGAGTTGACGGCCATGGCGGCCGGTGAGGCCGGTGATAGTTACCTCTTCGATATGGAAAGGATGTATGGAGACACTGAGTGTAACAGCAAACAGTGCTGCTTGAATGACGAATCGTTTACCGCCAACGGCGGAATTCTAGACGCTTCCTTTACGAAGGACGACAGGAACGAGAGTGCCGGGCTATTGGACGTCTGTTCCAGTGAGTTGAAATGCTCTATCTCGTTGCTATTTAATTTGTGTAATTTGATCAATTTTTTTTCTATGTTTTAAGTGAAACAAAATTCTGTCAACTGCAAGATATTTTTCGCATGTACTCTTCAAGTAGGAAAACATGAATTTAGTTATATTTTGTCTTAACCTGCTCGAGCTGAAAACACAATTGACGGGCGCAAAACAATTGATAGCACTCGTAGGTCGGTAAAATCGTGATTTCTTTACATTTCCAGGTGAACAACTTGTTGTTCTAATTGATTGATGCGTTCCAACTGGTCCTGTGATTCTAAAGCAGACCTTACACTCCTTGTCCGGAAATGATTCGGAATGAAGTTTTTCCGAATTTTCGGGACCTTATTTCCAGTCCCATCTTCAGGGTTGACACCATATTCACAGAAAAAAACCAACTTATTACAGCAGTTTTTTTCGATGAGTATGGTGTCAACCCTGAAGATGGGACTTGAAATAAGGTCCCGATAATTTGTAAAAAATCGGCAAAGCTTCATTCCGAATGATTCCCGGACAATCAGTGTAAGGACAGCTTCAGAGTCAGAGGACCAGTAAGAACCAAACAGTCAATTAAATAAACAAGCTGTGCACCTGCAAATGTAAAGGAGTCAAGATTTTACCGATCTACGAGTGCTATCCATTGTCCAGGAGCCGTCAATTGTGGCATCAGCTCGAACGATGAAAGCACTACGCAAACGCAAAATTCTTTTAAGGAATACATCAAAACGAAATCCTTACCTGCTATTTGTGCCTACTTTAGTCAATCAATTTCCAGTCAATTTCTGTTTTTCGCTTTAGTATGTATCAAAGAACAGGAATGAAGTAACTTATCCCAGAATTATAATCGGTTACTAATGTAATTACATCGCCATTCGCCTCCGGACGCAATTTCATGCTAGCTCGTCAAACGATGTCAGCCATTGTTGAGAATGGCGGGAGCTTCAGAATTTTTAAAAATTATTTTGGTATTCGTATTCCCTTAATATCAATACCAGTTCGTCTTGCTAAGACAGGCTGGTCTTGAAACCGGCTAGTTTGCTAGCCTTTGGTCTGAAATTTCAACGTGTTTTGCCCTCTTTATTTCTTCAGACGGAAGAGCAGATTATTCACTTAACGGCGCGGCTCTAGGAAATGTAGCCAACAATGCTGTTTCTAACCAGCTTCTTCCGGTTGCTGAATTGCCAGACGAAGAAGAGCGGGCCGCTAACGAGGACATCGAAGATGGAAATTATTCATTTTCATCCACATCATCTTCTAAATCTTATTCGGCGCCGACCACTGGCTGTTCGACGTGCGATGCTAAAAGCAGTCACCGGCGTCCGCCCGATCCGGACGGGGATTGTGGCTGTGGTTCAGGCGGAGCCGCAGTTTCGACATATTCTAACGGGAATTGCCGCACAGCTGCGCACGAAAGCAACCAGAATAACGGCGACGAGAATAAAGACAACAAATCGGGTGGTCAAAAGGGCGACGGAGGTGGTGACAAGAACACCAGCAAGTCGTCTAAGGGCAAGGAGAGAAGTTTGATTGAGAAATCTAAATTAACGAGGCCGGTCTCCGGCATCATAGGTAAGTGACAAATTTTATGCCTGTGGATTATCAATGGAGATATGTGCCTCTCGTTCGACGAGACTCATAACGTATCGGGAGCGTAGTGTGCGCATGTTGACGAGAATTCTACTCTAGTTGTTAGGAGATGGTGTCGTTAGTTGCATTGCTCCTAGATTTCGCAGTGGCTTGCGCTAGTTAGCTCGGCCAACGAGTAGCTCCGTCAGGTGCACTCATTGAAACATTGCGTTGTTTTTTTCATGAACCGGAATACTGTCTCTTTTCTTAATGTTGGAAAAGTCAATTTTCGGTTTGCTAGCAGATGTGTGAAAACGGCGATTACTACTAGGTGGTTTTACCTCCTGTCGTGCGCCCCCACAAGGCTGCTTCGTATTTAAAATAAAAATAACACATTTTAAGATTATTACACACTCTGTTAGTAGAAGCGCACGTTTACTTGTTTGGTTGTCTATGAGATAACAAAATATATTGTAAATTCCAGGACATATTTGTTTTGCCAGCTCCATTTCAGGTGTTTATAAACAGGTGGTTTGTGTCATTCTTAACGCCTGCTGCAAAACGTAGACAGAGTTTTTTTTCAAAACCTGTTAATGTATGCGGCTGGTGTAGCTCAGCTACGTGTATGACTTGTTCTCCAAACGCTGACTTGGCGTCAATTCGTGTGCACGTTTTTTTAATTATTTTTTCAACCACAGCCTCTTTCAAGTGTTGACGTATATTCAGGTTTGTGGAACACACACACATATATACACATGTTTTCACAGATACGTTCACTGTATGGTTAGGCGAACTTCGAGATGAGTGCAGCACGAGTTTGAAAAATAGACTTGTGGAGTTCGACAAGCTGTGCTTCTGTTAATTAATGCATTACCATTAGCAATTGTGTATTAGGCGTTGCGCACCTAGTAAAAAATTAGTTAAAATATGACCAAAATGATAAACCAAAGATATGTGAACGGAAAATATAATCTCATGTACACATTCGTGTGAATAGTACCAGTTGTGGTGCTAACTTCATGTGTGGATTTACTGGAGTAACAGGTGTTCAGAAATAGTTGTAATTCTCAATTTTGGTGAACTTTAGCATACATTGAAATACATTGCGTTGGTATCATATACCTTTTCGGCAACCATAGTGTTGGTTTCATATACCTTTTCGGCAACCATAGTGTTGGTTTTTTATACCTTTTCGGCAACCATAGTGTTGGTTTCATATACGTTTTCGGCAACCATAGTGTTGGTTACATGTACCTTTTCTGCAGCCGTAGTGTTGGTTTCATATACCTTTTCGGCAACCATAGTGTTGGTTTCATGTAACTTTTCTGCAGCCGTACTGTTGGTATCATATACCTTTTCGGCAACCATAATGTTGGTTTCATGTACCTTTTTCGGCAACTATAGTGTTGATATCATATACCGTTTCGACAACCATAGTGTTGGTTTCATGTACCTTTTCTGCAGCCGTAGTGTTGGTTTCATATACCTTTTGGTCAACCATAGTGTTGGTATCATATACATTTTCGGCAACCATAATGTTGGTTTCATATACCTTTTCGGCAACCATAGTGTTGGTTTCATATACCTTTTCGGCAACCATAGTGTTGGTATCATATACGTTTTCGGCAACCAAAGTGTTGGTATCGTGTACCTTTTCGGCAACCATAGTGTTGGTATTATATACCTTTTCGGCAACCAAAGTGTTGATATCGTGTACGTTTTCGGCAACCATAGTGTTGGTATCATATACCTTTTCGGCAACCGTAGTGTTGGTTTCATATACCTTTTCGGCAACCATAGTGTTGGTATCATGTACCTTTTCGGCAACCATAGTGTTGGTATCATATACCTTTTCGGCAACCATAGTGTTGGTATCATATACCTTTTCGGCAACCATAGTGTTGGTATCATGTACCTTTTCGGCAACCATAGTGTTGGTTTCATGTACCTTTTCGGCAACCATAGTGTTGGTTTCATATACCTTTTTGTCAACCATAGTGTTGGTATCATATAACTTTTCGGCAACCTAAGTGTTGGTTTCATATACCTTTACAGCAACCATAGTGTTGGTATCATATACCTTTTCGACAACTATAGTGTTGGTATCGTGTACCTTTTCGGAAACCATAGTGTTGGTTTTATGTACCTTTTCGGCAATGATAATGTTGGTATCATATACCATTTCGGAAACCGTAATGTTGGCATCATATATCTTTTCGGCAACCATAGTGTTGGTTTCATATACCTTTTCGGCAACCATACTGTTGGTTTCATATACCTTTTCGGCAACCATACTGTTGGTTTCATATACCTTTTCGGAAACTATATTGTCGGTATCATGTACCTTTTCGACAACCATAGTGTTGGTTTCATATACCTTTTCGGCAACCATAGTTTTGGTTTCATGTACCTATCGCAACCATAGTGTTACATATCATATACCATTTCGGCAACCGAAGTGTTGGTTTCATATACCTTTTCGGCAACTATAGTGTTGGTTTTATATACCATTTCGGCAACCGTCGTGTTGGTATCATGTACCTTTTCGGCAACCGTAGTGTTGGTTTCATTTACCCTTTCGGCAATCATAGTGTTGGTTTTATATACCATTTCGGCAACCGTCGTGTTGGTATCATGTACCTTTTCGGCAACCGTAGTGTTGGTTTCATGTACCTTTTCGGCATCTATATTGTCGGTATTATATACCTTTTCGGCAACCATAGTGTTGGTTTTATATACCTTTTCGGCAACCATAGTGTTGGTTTCATGTACCTTTTCGGCAACCATAGTGTTGGTTTCATATACCTTTTCGGCAACCATAGTGTTGGTTTCATGTACCTTTTCGGCAACTATAGTGTCGGTATCATATACCTTTTCGGCAACCATAGTGTTGGCTTCATATCCCTTTTCGGCAACCAAAGAGTTGGTTTCATGTACTTTTTCGGCAACTATAGCGTTGGTATCATATACCTTTTCGGCAACTATAGTGTTGGTATCATATACCTTTTCGGCAACCGTAGTGTTGGTTTCATATACCCTTTCGGCAATCATAGTGTAGGTTTTATATACCATTTCGGCAACCGTCGTGTTGGTATCATGTACCTTTTCGGCAACCGTACTGTTGGTTTCATATACCTTTTTGGTAACCGTAGTATTGGTATAGTGTACCTTTTCTGAAATCATAGTGTTGGATTCATGTACCTTTTCGGTAACCATAGTATTGGTTTCATATACCTTTTCGGGAACCATAGTGTTGGTACCCCTTAGAGGCTCGGTATACAATATATCGTGAGTTAGCTTTGATTTCGCATTGTCGAAGACTTGATATGAAGTCAGCTGCACTTCTGCAAGTTTACACATTCGTATACGAGATTGCTGAGTCTAATTTTCCCAATATTTCTTATCCAAATATACAGCGGGTATAGTGCGCAGTGCCGGCTTCTATTAATAAGTCGTCAGTAAGCTCGAAACGAATGTACACATGATATTATACTTTCTGTACATACTGACTCTGGTTTATCCGTCTGGTTTTATTTGAACTTACATGTTACTAGGTGCGCAACACCTAATACACAATTGCGTGTTGATTATTTCTCCGCAACAACCAGTATCTAGCATTCACAATGCATTACCTATTTGATTACAGATAGACTAACCATGGGGAACAGCTTCGCGCACGACAAGACATGGTCTTTTCTGTCTTGACTAAACGGTTGTGAGTTCGCTTGCTTTCCGATAGTTATTACTACTAAGAACGACGAAACTATGATTTAATTGATAGATTGCTTTTGCTGTCCTATACTATGTTTTCCTTATATCATCATCATCATCATGTCCAGCCATACAAAAGTCAAGTGACTAATGTTTCACTGCCATATAACAATAAGGAGTGAAGAAAAGTATATAAGTGAATTTAGACAAATTATTATTGAGATTTACGAGAGAGAGAGGAGTAGAGAGAGAAGGAATACCTTGCTACTATGAGTAAATTTATCAGGATAACTCACAGAAATGAGGCAAACTAAACCTCTCCACAACACCATTATGGCCAAGTTAGCATTCGGGCAAGGCGACATCAGCAACACAGCTTCCTTGCGGATTTCACCGTATCACGTCATAAACAAACCAAACCTCGCAGCTAACTTTGCCCTACCAAGAAAAGAAAGTTATGAAGATGATTCTACTAGACATCTGCAACAAGATCGCCACTGAGCTCGATTCGATGCCATATCGCTAAGGGTTTCTAACCAAGAACTGTAATGCGCACGAGGACCCCATCCCGGCAGACGAGTGGGTCCTATACTACCCAATTTGGATGTAAGTGACTTTAATTGTTTCTGCCATGTCAAAATCTGCCCACCTTGTTTCTTACGCCAATTTGGTGCTGGATGAGAGAACAGAGCTCTATTGGGCAATCGAAATGAGGGCATACGCAAAACGTGACCGAGCCAACGAAGTTGATGGAGCCTTATTTGTTTTTCTAACGACGAGCACTTATTGTCAGATCCAAAAATACGTCTACGGATGTCAACGTTTGTTATTCGTTGTTGGTAACCAACATGTGCTATACTTCTCAAACAACGATGATCGAATGCCTGTAAGCGTCTCAGATCATCAACTCTAAGAGGCCAAGTTTCATTAGCGTATAGTAAGACTGCGCGTACAGATGCATTGTAAACACGACCTTTAAGGCAAAGTGAAATATTGGCGTTTTTCTATAAATGACGAAGGTTCGAGAAAGCTACTTCTGCAGTCGCAACGTTGGAGCGGGTGGTGGGTGATCCTGTGACAGTATCTTACATTTAGAGGGTGCGAATTTCATACCGAAAGACGGAACAACGTCTGTTAATCTATTTAAGGTGGTCTGGGCAGCATGCTGATTGTCGAATAATAGTACGATATCGTCCGCATAGTCAAGATCGACTAGTTTATCTCCCGGGAGAACTTCAACTCCAGCGTCCTGAATGTGTGGGAGAGTGTTGTTCATAATAGCATCGATTACAAAATTAAACAAAAATGGGGAAAGTGGACAACCTTGACGAACACCACTGCTGGTTGTAAAGTTATGCGTTAATTCGTTGTAGATCTTAACGCGACCAGAAGTATTTGTGGAGAGAGCTCGTATAATATTAACAAATTTTGTGGGCACACCGCTTTTCGACAAGATATGGAATAAAACATTGCGATCCACCGAATCAAATTCACCCTTGAAATCTAGAAAGACGGCTATTGTGGGACGATCGGAGTCAAACTTATACCACGATGGTTATCGCACGAATTACGATTGCCTTTTTTGAAGATAGGAATGATGGTCGACTCATTCCAGTCAAGTGGTACGGTTTCCTCATTCCATATAGTATGAAAAAGTTTGGTCAACGCTCCTGAAATTATATCGCCACCATCCTTAAACAATCCCGGAAGTAAATCATCGGGGCCTGCGGCTTTGCGGCGCTTAAGAGATAGGATTGCATCGCGTACTTCTAACTCGGATGGTTCTTCGGGACTAACATTCCACACTGTTGATGCAGACATGCTTTCGAGAATCGGAACTGACGCGGGTGGCCAAGAAAATTGATCTCTAAAGTGTTCAGCCCACCTGTCAAGACGACTTATTTTATCGGCTATTAATTCGTTGTTACTATCATTTATAGTTTCGCTAACTTTTAACTTTCTCGGACCTGTTGTGCGTATAAGTTGGAACAAACAGCGACTGTTACCTGACGCGAAAGCTACTTCCATTTCTTCAGCCTTTCTGCTCCAAAAAGGTTTCGAGATCGCCTTTTAGACTGCGCTTAATTTGGCGTCTTATATTGCGAAGGGTATTATTATGAGTCGAGCCAGGTGGAATTTGGCGCCTTATTTCGAGTATCTCCATAGATTTTACAGAGAGCCAGTGATTATTGTGCATAGTGGAACTTATCTTGGACCAAAGTATATTGGGATTTTCGCTATTCAGGCCAATTAGATTAGCCTTTAGAATATTTTCATAGTTTTGTCGGATGGACGGTTGTTTGAGTTTGCCTACATCAATTTGGGGTTTATTCTTAATTATCTTCCCGGAAAATTTTAGAGCAAATCTACAACGGATAAGTGCATGGTCCGAGTCGACATAAGTGTTCAAAAAAGAGCGACAATCCTGGATGCAACCACGCTATCTATAACTAATTGCTATATGATCTATTTGAGTCCACCGTTGTCCGGGTGCTGGAGGACGCCATGAAGCACAACGTCTAACACTACGTCTGAAATTTGTACTACCTAAATATAGTCTATGTTCAGCGCAGCTATCCAAAAGCCGTTCACCATTATCATTGCGAGTCGAGCTTAGAGTGTATCTTCCACCTAAATGAAATTAAGCGACCAACTTAAGCATTCATGTCACCCATAACCAGGACTATATTCGAACTTCGTGCTTTACTTAGTAAGGAGCTTAGTTCGGACTAAAATGTGTCCTTGCTTTCGTCTGTGCTGCAATCGGTTTGAGCATATGCAGATACAACGAAGAGGCAACGATGATAACGGTTTTTTTCTTTGATTTTAGTAGATGTATTTAAACGTGCCGCACACAATCGACTATTTAAAGGGATCCATTCAATTAAGCAAGCTTCAGCTCGCGCACTAAGGGCAATACCAACGCCCCATTTACCGGCTTGAGAGGACTCTGTGGAACCAGATGTTCGAAGCCAATAACGCGTAGATAGGGATGGTTGCAACTAGTTCTGTAATACACGTAGGATCCTGTATTCTGGTTTCAGATACGCAACATACGTCGATTTCTAATTTATCTAACGTACGAGCAAGAGATTCTTGCTGTCCACGTTGTTTTAATGTCCGCACATTAAATGCGCCTACGTTAAAACTTAACTTAGGTTTAATGAATGATCGTCTACTAGAACCATTTTCGATATTTGGCAACCTAGTATTGTGCTCAGTGTTATGATCTAAACCAACCATATTTATAGTAGCTAAAAGAGTGTTATTGTTAGATTGAGAAGAGGAAGGGGAAGGAAAGGAGGCAGAATCGGAGATAGAGTTGCATGCAGTAGCCTGTTTTCGCTTATCCACCCTGCACGGCTCAACAGATAAGGCGACCCTTTTTATACTGCGCGACGGTCTATGCAGTATGTAATTATTGTAAGTTGTACTTGTCATGGTTATATGTGAACTGTAAAAGAACACTAGGTCGCCTATTCCTAATGATGGTTTTTATTCTGAGTTTTCTTTCTCCTAAATAGTCTGCCAACCAAGGCTGATGAGCACTATCTGCCCAGATGCCAGTGGTCAGAGTTTCCTTCAGCAGCCGAAACTTGCCCTTCACGTCTGGAACGCTTGCTCTCATTCCGTCACTACACATTTAACAGAAAGTTACAGTGCAGTTAGACCAAACTCGAGGCTTCACATGAAACGGGATGATGGCTGTCCCTTTATGGCCCGGCAAGGTTCATGCTACTAATCCCGGGTCGACTAGCTTGAGCCCGCCGGTTGTCAAGCCGGAATTTCTATGGCTACGGGCCATATCCAATTATATATATATATATATATATATATATATATATATATATATATATATATATGCCCGCCAACTACCTGATTAACGCATTAGAGATGGCTATTGTCTACACATTAAATTATATATTCAGCAAAAGTTTTATTATTCACATTCGTTAAATTCGTAACTCGTTTGGATTCGAGCACAGATTTTCACAGTGAGTGTTAATCACACATTTCTCATGACAACTACAATGAGACTGCACACGGTCACCTTAGTTACCCTTTATATAGGTGAAGAACTAAAACAAAGAAAAATGACTGTACTATTAAAATTAACTAAGTTAAGAAAATGAAGACTATTTTTAATCTAACATTGCGAAAATCAATGAACATACCTGTTAAACGAAAATTTGTGTTCTGTATATCCAAGAATTAAAATGTCCTTCAAAATGGCCGTGCTACATAACTCGTCGTCGAAATTGAGGTCATCTACGTTAAATTTAAATCGATTTTGAGTGCGCCCTGAGGTAGTTCCTATCATGCTACTCTGCTCTTTACGCTCTAAGGTACTCGTTGACTCTTGACATGATGAAGTCCCCTATTCTGGATCATTATCTGTGTGCGCTCTCTAGGCCGGGCTGGCCGATTATTAATAAAAGCCAAATAAAAAGCATTTCAGAATAAAAACAGCTGGCAATGGCAAGAACGTTTCTGTAGGCGCTGAATATATTATTTATTTATATCCAGGTTGCGTGCTTGATGGAAACACCAATCCGATTATTTATACATTTGTCAGTATAAACTAAGCGTTGTGTGAGATAGCAAAGACAGTTCATCCGGTAGACTGAATTCGTTCTTATTAGGAACTCTTCAATTACTGTCGAGAATTTTACTGCGGACAGGGCTCTTACCTGGGCACGTCTACTTCGAAATCTGTTGTTCTCCCACTGAGCTACATTACCGCACGCAACATATAATTTTCAGCTATGTACTAATTTTATTTTAAACTAGCCTATCCTTCAGATGCGGCCTGTCTGGTGTCTATTATGATTCTAATAGCCAACTAGCCACCCACTACCTCTCATTATAGAGCAGACACCACGCTAACTGAGGAAAAGCTCTCCATTCTAAGACCTATCCAATTAACCAACAATTGATTGCGCGGCTGGTGATAACAATTCTTTAATAGAAAATTGTGAGCTTGATACAAACATTAACCCCATGATAAGCACTATTGTCGGTGTAAATTAAGTTTTGTATAAGGTTGCAAAGGAAATTCATTCAATTGACCAGTTTCTGTCTCACTAGGAACTCATCACGTACTGAGTAGCATATTTCCGCGGACAGGGCTCGAACCGGCCAACATTTGCATCGGAGTGTGCGCCAGCCTTTTGTCTAAAAGATAGGTTCCACCTGAAGGAAACCTTAAGCAGAACCACAGGCTAGCACAGTGGATAGTCACCTACTTAGTATTTGTTTCTAAGTTACTCAGCTCTTATTAGTCGGATTGTTACAAAGAATCCAGACTAAGGAGGTAGCTGTTTGAACGCGCCTCAACTAGACCTCTCCCGAAAAGGCAAATTTTGAATCCAATGAGCGCATGATGACGAGGGAGTATCCTCTTTACTAAGGCGGTAGTGTCACGAGTCACTTTTCTTCCCACCTACCCTGAAGGTGGTGCGCGTTACTAGGACAAATGATGCTAGCCATCGGTGAGATCAATATATGGTTTGAGGATAGATAACTGTGTGCCTCTGTCAGTACGATTGGCTCGGGCCTACCACTCGACGTGTCGGAAATTTTTGTCGCTACGACAGAACTTACACAACAATTGCCATATTTATCTCAGTATTTTTTCGATTTTAAGGTCATTAGAGTAGCGAGACACTTAATTAAATGGCATATTATTGAGCGTTTACCATATAGTATTTGGTCTGAAGTTAACTGGGGCTGTAACTTTCCTGACAGTTAAACGAACATTTGTTGCGCGGGTGTTGATAACAATTATTATAATCAGGATTGCGGTCTTCATATAGGCACCTGATCCATTAATTACTTACATATGTCAGTGTTAGCTAAAAATTGTATAGTGTGGAAAAAACAGTTCACCCAGTAGACCGGTATAGTTCTTATTTGGAACTCAACACGCACTGGCCAGAATTTGCCGCGGACAGGACTCGAACCTGGGCACGTCTGCTTCGGAATCTAGTGCTCTAACCACTGAGCCACTCTGCCGCACACTGTACTATGCACATTTTTCAATTATATCCTAACAAATGCAACTCGGTTAGTCTTTTATCTTTTAGGTGGAGCGCAAATGGCATCCGTCTAGACCCATAGTTCCAACTAACCATTCCCAATCTGTCATTATTGAATTGACACCACATTTCATGTGGAAGTGGTATTGAAATGAACATTTATATAAGTAAACGAATATTGGGTGCGCGGGCGGTGATAAAAATTACTAGCCGAGTTTCATTAGTTAGTGTATAACTGAAAATTGTATGTAGTGTGTGGCAGGGTTGCTCAGTGGATAGAGCACCAGATTCCGAAGCAGACGCGCCCAGGTTCGAGTCCTGTCCGCGGCAAATTCTGGCCAGTACATGATGAGTTACCAATAAGGACGAAACTGGTCTACTGGATGAATTGTCTTTTCTACACTATACAATGCTTAGTTTATACTGACATATGTAAGTAATTAATGGGTCAGGTGTTTATATTAATTTCGCAACCTTGATTATATTATTTGTTATGACAGTTAATTGAGTTAGGTGTTGCGAACTTAATAACAAATTAGTTCAGTTGTGACCAGAAGGATAAACCAAAGACAGCATGGACGGAAAGTATAATCTCATGTGCACATTCGTTTCGTGCTTACTGGCGACTCTTCAGTAGGAGCTGGTATTACGCACTTTTAACCACTATATATTTAGGTGAAGAATGTAGGATAATAGGACGGTACAATCTCCTAGACGATTGTGTAAACCTACAATAGTGTATTACAACAATTTATGAACACCTGTTACTCCAGGCCTTGATCGATATCAGTTATCAAATTTCGCGGTAAGCATGACATCATTCAATTCAATATATAAAAGTTAAATACTGCTTTTTTGCGAAGAACTAATATATGTGCAAGTATGTATTAGGTGTTGCGAACCTAGTAACAAATTAGTTCATTTGTGACCTTTTAACCACTATATATTTGGGTGAAGAATGTGGGATAATAGGACGATACAATCTCCTAGAAGAATGTGTAAACCTGCAGTGGTGAAGCTAACATCATATAAAGTCTTCGACAATGCGACTTCAACTCTAACTCACACTATATAATAAATATACCGAGTCTGTAAAGAATACTAACACTATGGCTATTGTGTCAGTAACCGATATCACCATTGTAGTACCGAAAAGGTACATGATACTGACATGATGGATATCAATGTATGCTATAGTGTACCGAAATTGATGATTACAACTATTTCTGTACACCTGTCACCCAGTGAATCCATACACTTGGCTTTTAATGACTATATATATATATATATATATATATATATATATATATATATATATATATATTCGTCTAGAGACAATTGTCCTATTATCCCACATTCTTCACCCAAATATATAGTGGTTAAAGGGCGTAATATCGGCTCCTACTGATGAGTCGCCAGTAAGCACGAAACGAATGTGCATGAGATTATACTTTCCGTTCATGCTTTTATCCTTCTGGTCACAACTGAACTAATTTGTTACTAGGTTCGCAACACCTAATACATACTAGCATATATATTAGTCCCGCGCAACCAATGTTCATTTAATTATATATTAGTTCTTCGCAAAAAACAGTATTTAATTTAATTGAGTTATTTTGATAGGCCATGCTTACTTCTGTCTACCCAGAAACCTGTATTGTTAAGAGTTGAAGGATAACGACAGGTGTCTAGGCCGCCGCGATAGAATGACTGTTGTTCTGCAAGATTTTATCTGGTAGGTTGTATATTATTCTAATCAAGGTTGTGGTATTGATATAATTCACCTGACCCATTAATTACTTACATATGTCAGTATATAATCTAAGAATTGTATAGTGTAGAAAAGGCAATTCCTACTCTCCTGCGGCATTGTGAGTGAGCGGTTCTATTGTTTCATTTCGGCGTCTCTTTTTTTCTGTTGGTCTTTGTGTTGTGCTTTTCCCGGATGAGTCAAACTTATTCCAGTTGAGTATTGAATTTAAGACCTTAATTTCGGTCGTGTCTAGCAGAGTCAATAGGACTGCGTTTGACGTTATTTGTTATTTAGCTAAAGAATTTTTAAAAATCTTTTATCTTCGCGAAATAAGATGCTCTTCTAAGACGAGGCACTGGAAGTGGTTACAATGCACATAGCACACCGTCCATCGGCAGGATTCTTCATCAGTCGACATCTGACTCATCTGTGCGGTCTGGTGAGACTGAGGCCTTTGAGTTGACGAGTATTGGCAACGGACATGCTCAAGAGTGCAGTGAACAACGGGATTCGGTCGGTTCGACTACGCCGTTCTGCAGCTCTGAGAATGGAAATCGCGAGAACGACATGTCGGGTGTTGGCGAACGCGCGAACACCACCTGCGTTAGCGAGATAATTATTGTTAATGAGACGTGTCAGAGCGTGGCGGCGACTCCTCAGCCTGAGAACAACAAAAGCGACATCATATATGCAAACACAACGAAATGTTAGTCGGTTATGAGAATGATTTGAAATTAATCTTTTTCATCTAGTCCCAAAAGTGATTTAGTAATTCTTGAATACTGTACATTTCCAGGTGCACTGATTATTTGCCTTGACTGATGGGTTCTCACGTGTCCCTTCATTTTGAAGCCCTCCATCAGCTGGTTGTCTGAAAATGACGTTGGAGCAAGTGGAAAATCTTGTTCCAACCTCATTTTCAGAAAAGCAGCTGACGGAGGGCTTCAAAATTAAGGGACACGTGAGAACCCGCAAATCAAGGCCAATAATCGGTGCACCTGAAAATGTGAAGGATTCAATACTTTACTGACCTACAAGTGCTATCAGTTGTGCCGCATAAGAAAAATACGGTTAAATCCACAACAAGAAGGACAGAATTGAGCAACAAAACTTAACATTTAAGAAATTCTTGTATGTATGTGTAGAATATTTAGCATTGAAGAAAGTTCCGAAGAGCAATTTCGTTAGAGATTTCTAAATTGTATTCACAATTACTAGTCTCGTCATATATATATATATATATATATATATATATATATATATATATATATATATATATATATATATATTCATAATGTCCATGCCTTTTTATATTACGCAGTATATGTCTAATTAGGAAGATAAAACACATTAATAACAAAGTTGGTAAAGGTCATTTATTTCGTGAATACTAATCATCGCTTTACAATCTTTCATTTATATACATTTTGGGTTTACAATTGATTATGCTGGTGGTAACAAATCTGACTCGCTTTTACTTCTGTTTCTTGTTTTAGCTGGTTGGTAAGTGTGTATGCGTTTGTGTTTGTGTGTATGCTTGTTTGCATGTAAAAGTCATTCTAACTGTATTGTAAAGTGATGTCTGAGTTCTGGTCATTATTTTATTGATGGCTTGAGAATTAACCATTTGTGCACATTGTTCACTGTTACATGTACGAGTGCTATTTTTCCCAGTGTAGTTGTGATATATATATATATATATATATATATATATATATATATATATATTCTTGTATTAGATAAAGAAAACAAATTTAATAACAAAAGTAGATAATGACCATTGTTATTTCGAGAATACTAATCTACACTTTGTAATCTTTAATTTATATACATCCTGGTTTTTCATATAATTACGTTGATTACAACTACTCTGATTTTCCGTTTTAACTCTATTTCTTCTTTGGATTGATTTGTATTTGTATATACTTATGTGTATGTGTGCGTGGCTGTGTCATGTTAATTAAATTGTAGAGTGATATCTGACATTTGGTCGTTTTTGTATTAGTAGATAAAGTCTTGACGAAGTGTTCGCTTTGGCGGGTGTTATACAACTAAACAATCAATGATTGCGCGGATGGTGGTAATAATTCTTTAAATCAAGTAGTCCATAGCCATAGAAATTCCGGCCTGACGACAGTCGGGCACCAGCTAGTCAGTCGGGGAATGGTAGCACGAACCTTACCGGGTCTAAAAGGGACACAGTCATCATCCCGTTTCACTTGAAGCCTCAAATTTTGGTCTAACTACTCAGTAACTTTTATTGTTTAATGTGTAGTGACGGAATGACAGCAATCGTGCCAGACGCGAAGGGCAAGTTTTGGCTTTTGAAGGTAACTTTGGCCACTGGCATCTGGACAGATAATGCTCATCAGCCTTGGTTTGCAGACTATCTAGGAGAAGGAAAACTGCGAATAAAAGCCATCCTCACTAGGAATGGGCTACAGTCCACATTTAACCACGGACGACTTATGGTTATATGGCAGTAAAACATTAGTCACTTTTGGCTTTTGTATGGCTGTGTATGATGGTGATCATTACCATGGAGGTGTATCCTCACCGTTTTGCCTTTTGTTTTGCCCTCGAGCTTGAAGTAAACATCAATCACTTTGTATTTAACCAGTCTTCGAACAACATAACAAAACTACAGTCAGTCGCAACGCACTGACGCGTTTCGACCTTCCATGATCATCATCATCAGAGTACGACGGCAACCTTCCTAGCGAGGATTAAACCGCAATACATGTATATGTATACGGAAAGCAAAATTAGATATGCGGCTCTCGCCTTAGGTGGTCTTGCATACATTGTACTTGACTGGGAATGTGACCTGCTCTGATGATTAAACGAACATTGGTTGCGCGGGCGGTGATAACAAAAATTATAATCATGGTTGCGGTCTTGATATAAGCACCTGACACATTAATTACTTACATATGCCAGTATAAACTAAGAATTGTATAGTGTAGAATAGGCAATTCATCCAGTAGACCGGTTTCGTCCTTCCTTATTGGGAACTCATCATGTACTGGCCATAATTTGCCGCGGACAGGGCTCGAACCTGAACACGCCTGCTTCGGAATCTGGTGCTCTAACCACTGAGCCAGTACACAATGAATTTCCAATAAGGACGAAACCGGTCTACTGGATGAATTTCCCTTTCTACACTATACAATTCTTAGTTTATCTTGACGAATGTATGCAAATAATGGGTCAGGTGCTCTGATGATGTTCATGAAAATTGGTAACGTGCCAGTTCGTGTAATCGGGCGTAGTTTTGCTGTGTTCTGCGACTGGTTAGCTACAATCGGATTGGTATTTATTCGCACTTGGCTAACTTGACTTAAAGAATTGTTATCGCCACCCGCGCAGTCATTATTGTCTATTGTCTACCTCTCATTTTTTGGACTACGATTTTTCGCAGATGCGGTTACACAACCAGACATGTCACTTTCCATGTTGAAATCTGAACCGGTGGTCAGGATGCGCAACAGTCGGGCAGGTCACCTAAGTGATTCGGCCGCCGACACGCATGCCCGATTGTCTTCAGCGTCTCGTCAGCTCTTGGTCGACACCCCGCCACACAGCACTAACAAGACCAGCGAACAGATTGGCGGCTGTGCTGTTGCGGAGACTGGCGCGCGCATATGTGCTTCGCTTCCGTCAATGGATACACCACCACAATCACCTCCATCTCGCGCCAAAGACTTGAGCTCAGTGCCGGAATCTGTCACTTCTTCGTCTTCTGTCACGTCAAGACGCAGCAAAACTGAAAGCATGGTTTTGCGTGTGTCGCAGAAAATATCCAGAGCTGCCAAGGTTTGAGTTTTGTCAGTTTGGTCTATTTACTTGTTGTGTCGGCCTTTCCAACTCACCGTCGTAGCAACACTTCAATAGAGATATGCAAACTGTTGGCGTATTACCTTGTGGGCTACTGGGTTCCTACGCGGCCTATCGATGCGAGCAACCTTCGTGTGTTTTAGGCTCGATGGCCTTCGGTCTAATGCCGACATTGGTAGTCGTCTTATTTTCGGCAAATTTTGCCTTTGGTTTGCTATTCTAGTTAGTTTGTACACCACTTCGCCATTGAAACTTTATCGCTTGTGCGTCAATCGCACAGACTGGCGTTTTTCAACCCTCCATAGTCACCATCAGAGTACCACGACCAACTGTCTAGCGAGGATCATACTACAGCGCGTCTATAGCGTATGGAAAAATCAGATGTTCATTTTGGTTTGATCCTCGTTAGTTATTTTTCTTATGTGCTTTGGTAATGGCATTGGAAGGGTGAAGCGCGTCGTTACGTACGACTGGAGGTAGATTTTCAATGACTCGCGGCCATTTACCTGTAGTAGGATTGCCGTTTATCTGATGTCGGCCAAGTTGTCTTTACCAACAGTAACAATTGTTGTGTTAAAGAATTTGACTGCTGATCGGCGTGGAACAGGCTGTAGTTTCGCTGAGTGTGTGAAGGTGATTGCTGGCACCTTAGGCCAGATGGTTCTGGAAGATGATGCTCGTCAGCTTTTGGTGGCAGACTAGCTAAGAAAACTTGAATCTAAATCATTCACCGTTTGGGCGACATATCCAAGTGGTAAAACGCCTTCGGATGATATTTTTTGCTGCCTAGCAGATTACCGTTTACTGTATAAGGTCCAGAGGTGCAGCGCAGAACAAAGGGTCTAGGTTATTGAAGACACCGCGAAACAATATACCTTTAGAAAAAATGGTGATTAAGTTCATAATACTGGCTTATTATATATGTGGAAATCAATTAAATTAAAAAAAGTAAGTAACAAATAAATATTTGTTTAAATCAGGTTTGTGTACATGAGATAAACGCCAATCGCATTATATTTAACCTGCCGCACAGGATTGCACAACTACCTTCAGTCACACGTACTGAAGCTTTCTGTCTTTACAGGATGGTTAAAACTAGAATTGGTGCTTATCTCTACTGAGGAAACTTGGTTCGAATAGTTGGTATCGTAATCCGCGCAATGAGCGATAACTTTATTGAATAAGAAATTACTGCTCAACAGCCGAGCATTCACCTTTCAACATGACGGAATTGGGTGCACCATCCTTATCTGCGCGCTTTTGACTTCGAACCCCTTGTTCCAAGGAGTTCTCTCAAGCCGGTTACTGGGGCGTCAGTGTTGTCCTTAGCTCACATACTGAAGCTTTTTTTCAACGAACTGCGTCCCTTTAAGCGGCCGACTTTGTGTGTCGCACATCAATACACCTGTATATACTCCAACCGATTGCAACACCCACGACAGCACGAAGAATGCTTTTTACTCCAACCCAATCTCTTTGCTAAGTAGTCTTATCTTGGTCGTGGGTCATACGAAAGCTCAAGTTGAGCGATTGAGTTGTGCAGAATTTCATTTAGGTGATAGGTAAAATTTAATCTCGATGCGCAACGATAATGATGAGCGACTGTTGGGTAGCTGCATGTAGCTGGATTATCCTTTAGCGGTCCAAACTACAGTCTAATTAATTACGCGGCGTCCTCTGGCTACCGGACACCGATGGACTCAAATTTCAAGTGTAGCGATTAGTTGTAGATGTTGTGGCTGCAATCAGCACTGTCGTTCGTTTTGGAAGACATATGTGGATTTGGACCCTGCAAAACTAATTAAGAATAATACTCAAATATAAATGAGCAAACTCGAACAACAATCCTTCCAACGTAAATAGGAAGATATCCTAAAATAGATTTTCGATGAAATTGTTTGTGAAATTTCGACGAAGAGATGATCCTCTATGCACAATGGAGGTACTGTTGAGTGTGGCACCTGCACCAGTCCAGATTCTCGAAAGTATGCATGTATCGAAATTGTGGAACGCTAATCTCGAGAAACCATCGGAGTTAGAAGTACGGAATCCCGACGATTGTCTTGAATGTAGCAAATCTGCAGACGCCGAGGATTTGCTTTCGACCTTATTTAAGGAAAATGTCGACATCACTTATGGAGCTCCGACTAATATATGCTGTTGAATAATGAGTGGGGAGACCGTACACGTTGCTCGGATCGTGTCGAGCGTCATTCTTATCGTCAAAAGAGGCAACCCCAGTTCGGGTGGTAACCATTGTTGTATGTGCTTGACTCCGGACGTGTCCGTGTTATTTGCCTCGATTATCTTACGGCGTCTAAGCACTTCGCCAGTGTCACTTGCAAGAGAAAAGCAAGCTTGATTCCGGCCAGGACGAGGTGGTATGTATTCTATTTTTACCTCAAGGCATGTACTTGGAAAGCGACATGTATATCACCGTCCAACAATTGCCACCTTTTTCGACTTAAAGGGTGCACTTAACTCGGTGGTTCGAAATGTCCACCAAATTTGAAAATATTATACGTGCTCTCCACCCAACCACTTATGGTCGTCTTAGGATCTCCAGTGAATTATCGCATTACTTTTCCACCACCAATGGTGCTCATCAAAGCTCTGTGCTTTTCCCAATTAGGGTTAATTCGTCAATAGATGTCTTTCAACTCTACGATGATGTAGTTAGAATTGACGATGCAGATGAAGTTTTTGATGATGAGGATAATGTTGGTAATGATGATGACGATGATGGTAGTGGTGGCGATGGTGATTCTTGATCATGGGAATGATGATGATGGTGATTATAATAATGGTGCTCATGATGGTGATGATGATGACGATAATGATTAGTAGAATGTATATGGTGATGATGATGATATTAATATTAATGATGACGATCATGATGATGATGATAATAATAATAATAATAATAATAATAATAATAATAATAATAATGGTAATGATAGTGATGACGGTGTTGATGATGATAATGATAATGATGATGTCGAAGATGATTGGGTCGTTATTAATAATGATGGTCGTGGTGATTGTGAGGATGATGATAATTATGACGATGATGACGATTAGGATGATGATGACGTTGATATTGGTAATAATGATGATTATGATGGTGTTTTGGTGGTGATGGTGATGCTTGATGATTTGAATAATGATGACAATGATGATTGGGATGATTATGATGCTGTTGTTGTTGATGATGATGCTGCTGATGATTATGATGATGGTGATTATAATGATGATGATGATGGTGATGATGTTGATGTTGATGATGATGATGATGTTGTTGGTAATAATGATGATTATGATGGTGTTTTGGTAATGGTAATGCTTGATGATTTTAATAATGATGATTGCGATGATTATTATGTTGTTGTTGTTGTTGATGATGCTGCTGATGATGATGATAATGATGATGATGGTGATGATGATGATGCTGATGATGATGATGATGATGATGATTATTATTATGACGACGACGACGATGATGATGATGATGATGATGATGATGATGATGATGATGGTGATGGTAATTTTGATAATGTTGATGATGCTGATCGTGATGTTGATTTTGATGGTGATGGTGATGATGACGAGGTATCCATTTTCTGGACGGTTATTCAGTGCTAGAATACTTCTTATGAGTTGTTCAACAGAGACAAAATGCTGGTCTAGTAGTTCAATTGATTGTCAACTTAACAGTTGTCGAATGATGAGGATTTTGAATAAAGGCTATATTCGTATTACTGTTTTGTTTGACCAATTACCTGCTGTAATCCAAGTTAGATTTTCTGTCTATTGTATAGTTGTTTTTATAGTACCCTCTGTTTAGGCCCATCAATGGGTTTGTCTCACATCGTATTTATTTTCGATTAATCGGTTTCTTTTGTAGACGAAACGGAAGCAACTGTACGAATGGTGGTCTGAAGTGACGTCGGTGGATGATTCAGACCTTAGCGATGACGAAGAGGAGGCATATTATGCAGTTGATTGTCTAAATGGAGCCGTAGAACCGGGAGTTATTGATGCCGGATACAATTATAACGGAAATGAATTTTTGAGTGGTGCAACAGGCTACTTGAATGCTGGTTAGTAGAATGGTGAAATAGATTGTTTTATATATGTTTAAACTTTGCGATGATTTTCTGGCTCAAAATGATTATCGCCGCTAATCACAAATTATTCTGCTTCTATTTTAGCCTTTACACTAGACTTTTATTACTGACTTTGTTACACAAAGTCCTCAGAGATAACTTAGATAGTTATCCTGTCTCGAGCCTATGCATTGCTGTGCATTGTCTTAATAGTCCATTATGTAGGCAATGGAATTCGCATTATTGATTCAATTTAAGTGAATGAAAATGTCAATGATATCAGAATTAGGCCTATTAATTGCTTACCATGTACCGACTCGGCAACCATAGTGTTGGTACTTACTTTACTTTACTGCGGCTGACTCCTTTTAGAGGATAAGCCGGCTCCATTTCATGGAGTTTCTTGGGAATTTGGTACAAGTGGTGTCCCCTCACGTTGGTGTCAGGTACTGACACAAAAGCCATTGTGTGGGAACTCTTTACAAACTCGGTATATGTTTTGAAGGGTGGTTGCGCAGTTCGAGTTTCATATGATGATTTACCGCGAGTTGCGTTCGTGAGTTGGTGCTTTGCACTATCAGTTTCACAAAGATCTGATTGATCACCATTTCCAAGTACGCATCTGTTTTGTACACAGCTGTGTATAGTGTCCTGATGCGGGTGCTGGATATAATGCGTCGAAACGTAGCCAGTAAACAAGGATTGTTCAACACCGCATTTCCAATGGTTAGTATGAACGATGTTGAAACCTTCGAAAGTAAGCGACGATTACGCACCCAGCCTGATCGGAGGCAAAACAGATGCATACTGAAAAATGGTGATAAATCGGATATTTGTGAAACGGGTAGTGCAAAGCAACAACCCGTGAACGCAACTCGCGAAAAATCATCAAGCTCGATATATATATATATATATATATATATATATATATATATATATATGCACAATGCAGGTACTACTGTATGTGGCATAGCAGGCCCCCGTAAAAATAATCACTGGCTCTCTGTAAAATCTATGGAGATACTCGAAATAAGGCGCCAAATTCCACCTGGCTCGACTCATAATAATACCCGTCGCAATATAAGACGCCAACTTAAGCGCAGTCTAAAAGTCGATCTCGAAAACTTTTGGAACAGAAAGGCTGAAGAAATGGAAGTAGCTTTCGCGTCAGGTAATAGTCGCTGTTTGTTCCAACTTATCCGCGCAACAGGTCGAGAAAGTTAAAAGTTAGCGAAACTATAAATGATAGTAACAACGAATTAATAACCGATAACATAAGTCGTCTTGACAGGTGGACTGAACACTTTAGAGATTAATTTTCTTGGCTACCCGCGTCAGTTCCGATTCCCGAAAGCATATCTGCCTCAGCAGTGTGGAAAGTTAGTTCCGAAGAACCATCCGAGTTAGAAGTACGCGATGCAATCCTATCTCTTAAGCGCCGCAAAGCCGCAGGCCCCGATGATTTACTTTCGGGATTGTTTAAGGATGGTGGCGATATAATTTCAGGAGCGTTGACCAAACTTTTTCATACTATATGGAATGAGGAAACCGTACCACTTGACTGGAATGAGTCGACCATCATTCCCATCTTCAAAAAAGGCAATCGTAATTCGTGCGATAACCATCGTGGTATAAGTTTGACTCCGGTCGTATCAAGGTTATTTGCTTCGATTATCCTACGTCGTCTTAGCGCTTCACGTGAATCACATACAAGAGAAGAACAGGCCGGATTCCGCGCAGGACGAGGTTGTATAGATAATATTTTTACGTTAAGGCAAGTTCTCGAACAGAGACATTTATATCACCGTCCCACAATAGTCGTCTTTCTAGACTTCAAGGGTGCATTTGATTCGGTGGATCGCAATGTTTTATTCCATATCTTGTCGAAAAGCGGTGTGCCCACAAAATTTGTTAATATTATACGAGCTCTCTACACAAATACTTCTGGTCGCGTTAAGGTCTACAACGAATTTACGCATAACTTTACAACCAGCAGTGGTGTTCGTCAAGGTTGTCCACTTTCCCCATTTTTGTTTAATTTTGTAATCGATGCTATTATGAACAACACTCTCCCACACATTCAGGACGCTGGAGTTGAAGTTCTCCCGGGAGATAAACTAGTCGATCTTGACTATGCATACGATATCGTACTATTATTCGACAATCAGCATGCTGCCCAGGCCCCTCGAATGAGATAAGATTTCAACTTAAACGCCTAGTTTTAAATCAAATGGTGATTACACGTCTGCAATTGCGTGTCAAATCATTGAAATATTGCACGTATGTTCTCCAGACGTATCATTTACAATAATTACTAAATGCAACAACAGAAGGAGTTCACCACATACGAAGCTTTATGGATAAACAAATTGCAGCTGGATTTATGCAAGCAGAAGAAGCATTTTCAGGAGGTGACGCGCGGAATGGATTGGTTGTTCCCATATTTCACACTCTCCATGTTTACATATTTCTATCTTGTTTTACTTTTCAATTTATATATAAAGAGATGTATATTTGTAGATACTTGAGAAGTAAAGGAGAAAGATGCGGTTCTTGTATCTCATAAAATTTATTTTTCTTTTTGCACATGGGAAGGGAACCATGTATAATTAAGTACATATTTGATAACTAAAATATTAAGCGTAGTTAAGATAAGAAAACGTAAGCATGGTATAGAACAATTTTAAATATAATTCCAAGAATTACATGGCCTTGGATCAACCAATTAGAATTGTATAACGTCGCATGCCTGTTGTGAATATGCACGTTTTTATGAAGCATCGAACACACGAAAGCAGTCGTACTAGCCAAATTATGAGAAATTAACCGACACTATGAGGGCGGGTTGGTCAAATGTTGATTGGACATGAACTTGTAGCCGAACCGAATAAAGTGATCATTACTAATGTGTTTAAAGAGGATGATGTTTCAGTCTTTATTTTGTTTCTATCAGATTCCTTGGCGTTCGGTTCCTGGGGTCGACACTCCACCGCTTCATCGTATGACTGCCCGACAAATCCAAACTTGGCCGGCGAAAGCTATATGGGTGATGAGGAGAACCTTTTACAGCGCCATCCGAGTGGCGAGGACGGCATTTTAATGCCAAACAAACCGCATCATGCTGAGCATCATCATCGGAATCGAAATCGTCGACAACACCATCATGGCCGTCCGCGAAGAGTAGATCGGGTAAATTGTAACGACTGATGGTGTTAACGTTAAACACGATCAACGTCAAGTCTGTTTTGTGAAGGCACACAGTTTGATGTAAGGTAATGCCAGCTTTGCGTCTGGTGGCAATGTCTGGGAACAACCTGTTCAATTCGTGCTGTTTAGCAAATTTATATGTGCTATACCATGACTGTTGCTTCTTGTTAAGGAATTGACATTTTTCGCTGAACCACTGACTGAGCGCGTTGATTTTTACATTCTGCTAGCCAACATTCTAAACAGTATGACTGAGGTCGATGCCCAAACGTTCTACTCTCTCTCTTGTCACTCGATTAAGCCGCGTCTTGCCATTACTAACCAACGCATGCATGAATGGACAAATTGCCGTGCAACTTTCGTGCGGCACAGGGTCCAGTGTGGAAGCCATGTGTCGGGAGCCTGTCGTGGAACAGAACCCAGATCCTTGTTTATTTTTATGCTCATATTTACGTTATTTAGTGCTTCTGTATTTTGTGACCGATTTTTCTAACTATTTCTGCCATCTTATTTTTTTCAAGTGGTGTATTTTTTGCAAACACCTTACTTCCAGGTATATTTGAGCAAAATTAAGTGGAAGATGGATTAAGACGTGTAGACATGCGCTGTGAACTTGCTTTCGGATGTCTTGAAGTTGCCATAGTCATTTGTTGCTACATCAAGGCAGACCTTGGTGAACCTTTTGCTTATATGCGGTAAATCGACCAATTGATTCGCAACATAGTCATTGATATTTCTGACCTAACGATCGGAAGGCCGTAGCCTGTATATCGGTAACCATATCGCAAACCGTGCCGCCATTAATGTGAAATCGTCATATTCCACTCTCAAAAAGACTATTTGAGAATTATACATCAATTACATCTCCTGATGGTTGTCATCATCAACTGTTATAGCATGTGCGCATATTTATGCCTGTATATGTGTGTATGTATGCATGTACGTAAGTATTCATCTATTTATGTATATATCTGTGTAGATATGTATGCATGCATGTATACATGTATGAGTGTATTTATTCAAGTATGCATGGATGTATGTATGCATGTATGTATGTATGTATGTATGTAGTATGCATGTATGTATATTTGTATGTAGTATTTATGTCTGTTTGTATGTATGTAGGTATTTATGTATTTATGTATTTATGTATGTACGTAGTATGCAGGTATTTATGTTTGTATGTAGTAAGTATGTATGTATGTATGTATGTATGTATGTATGTATGTATGTATGTATGTATTTATGTATGTATGTATGTATTTATGTATGTATGTATGTTTTTGTATGTATGTATGTATGTATGTATGTATATATGTATGCATGTATGTATGTATGTATGTATGATTTAATGTGCGTATGTAAGTATGTATGTATGTATTTATATATGTATGCACGTGCATATGTATGTATGTATGTATGTATGCATGCATGTATGTGTGTATGGATTTATGAATGTGTGAATGTATGTATGTTTGTATGTGTACATGTATATATGTATGTATGGATGTATACATGTTTGTATGTTTTGTTTGTTTGTATGTATGTTTGTATGTATGTATGTATGCATGTATGTTTGTATGTATGTATGTATGTATGTATATGTGTGTATGGATTTATTTAAGTGTGAATGTATGTATATTTGTATGTGTAAATGTATGTACATTTGTATGTGTAAATGTATGTATATATATATGTATGTATGTATGTATGTATGTATGTATGTATGGATGTTTGTATGTATGTTTGTATGTATGAACGTATTTATGTATGGTTGTATGTATTTATATGTGTATGGATTTATTTATGTGTGAATGTATGTATATTTGTATGTGTAAATGTATGTATATTTGTATTAGTAAATGTATATATATGTATGTATGTATGTATGGATGGATGGATTTTTGCATGTTTGTATGTATGCATTTGTATGTATGCATTTGTATGTATGCATGTTTGTATGCTTGTATGTTTGTATTTATATTCATATGTACTTATATATATATATATGTATGTATGTATTTATGTATGTATTTATGTATGTATGTGTGTATGTATGTATGTATGTATGTATGTATGTGCATGTATTTATGTATGTATGTATATCTGTATGTACGTATGTATGTATGTATGTATGTATGTATGTATGCATGTATGTATGTATGTATGTATGTATGTATGTATGTATGTATGTATGTATGTATGTATGTATGTATGTATGTATGTATGTATGTATGTATGTATGTATGTATTTTATGTATTTATGTATGTATGTATTTATGTATGTATGTATTTATATATTTATTCATGGATGCATTTATTTTTGAATGTATTTACGTGGACATCTGTGTATAAATGATTTTATTTAATTATATGTGTGCTTATATGTATTTATGAATGCATGTATTATGAACGCTTTATGTGTTTTTTATATTTACGCTTAAACTGTCCCACATTTCTTGACCAAATATGTAGTGGTCGTAAGGCTTAGTGCCTGTTTTGATGAGAGTTTACCTTTCGTTCATGCTGACTTTGTTATTGCCTTCTGGTCCCATTTGAACTAACTCATTACTATGTAAGCAATACGTAATACACACGTGCAAAGCCTGCTTCTATTTGTTTAAGATTTATTTTCTTTGACCACAAAACCGTTAAAATTTTATAGTTTTTTTCTATTTAATTCTTTATAGTCTTTTTACTATCTGCTAAATTAGGAGCCATTCAAAAATGCAGTGTTTGGAGCTTCTCATGTAGCGTGCAACGGTGTTAACGCAGGAGCATGTGATTCATCCCCTTTGTTGACGCAAAATTTACCCAGTGACTACATTTCACGTGAGACAGAATTGAACTACACCTCGATGGGAGAACCTGGTCGCAGGCAACGATGTAATCGTTCGCACAAATTGAAACCACTCGACATTAACAGAGCTTCTTTAGTCAACAGGATTCGGGGTATGATTTAAACCACAGTCCTATAACTTGTTAACGTAATTTCTCGCACAGGAGCAATTTACTGTGTCTATACATTTGTGCGGGACCTGCTAACTTGTTTTGGTTATTCGTAGGAGATTGTATCGTCCTATTTTTCCACATTCCTCATTCAAATAAATAGTGTTTAAAGGGTGTAATACCGGCCTCTTCAGATGAGTCGCCAGTAAGCACGAAACTAATGTGACACGAGATTATACTTTCCGTCCATGCTGTGTTTAGTTTATCCAGTCGTAACTTCTATGGAAACGTGACACGCCATTGCCCACACAAAGCAATCAAACTAGTCCATCATTTCTTTAAATCAAGTTTGCGAGCTTGAAGTAAACACCAATCCTATTGTATTTAACTAGTCGTCGAACAACATAACAAAACTACCGCCAGTTGTTATGTTGTTCGACGACTCGTTAAATACAATGGGATTGGCGTTTACTTCAAGCTCGCAAACTTGATTTAAAGAATTGTTACCACCACCCGCGCAATTAATTATCGCTAAATTGTTTTGCCTATATATCTGTGTGTGGCGAAAGCTACAAACAGCTAATGTTCGTGACTTTTCTACACAATACAATTCTTAGTTTATACTGACATATGTAAGTAATTAGTGGGTCAAGTGCTTATATCAAGACCGCAACCTTGATTATCATAATTGTTATCACCATCCGCGCAACTAATGTTCGTTTAATTGTATAAATGTTTGTGACTACATAGAAATTGTGCAGCCGAAATTTCCAGTCAAGTTCGATGTATACGAGACTGCTAGAGGTGAGAGCCGCATATCTAATTTTGCTTTCCAAACATATGCAATGCGGTTTCATCCTCGCTAGTCAGTTTGCCGTCCTACTCTGATGATGATCATGGAAGGTCGAAACGCGTCACTGCGTTGCGACGCTGTAGTTTTGTTATGTTTATCAACGACTGGTTAAATACAATGGGTTTGTGTTTACTTCAAGCTCGCAAACTTGATTTAAAGAATTGTTACCACCACCCGCGCAATCAATTATTGTTTAATTCTATAGTCCATCATTCGATGTGCGCGTGCTCTGGAGTAACACATTTGCTCTGTGGCTATGGGCGAAAAATCTTTACTTTCAAGGTAATATTGTGGTGCCGCTTAGGTCAAAAGAAACCACTGTCCAGTAGGTCGATTATATTGACTATCTTTTACAGTTTATTTTATGAAAACTATATATATATATATATATATATATATATATATATATATATATATATATATATGATGTTTCATTTATTATGTACTGTCGGTATAAACAAAGGGAATTCATCCGGTAGACCGGTTTCGTCCATATTGTGAATCATTCAAGTAATGTCCAGAACTTCCTTCTGACGGGACTCACACCTCGGCACATTTGCTTTATTGTTTGAGACTGTATCAGCTGCGCAACTCGCTTCGCGTACCAAAAGCAATTTGAAGTCATACATCGAATTATGCTTCTGGTTGGCCTCACTTTCAATTGGAACCTATTTGGCCTCCCGTGATAACTCGAGCTCCAACAAACCAGCCCCCATCTGTCACTATACAACTTCAAATTGTGTGTAAAATGCAGCATGGGTGGCGCAATGGATAAGGTCTCAGACTCCAAAATAAATGAACTACGGTTCGAGTCCCGTTCGAGACAAATTCTGGACTGTACTTGAAGAGTTTCCAATAAGGATAACATCGGTCTATTGGCCGAATTGACTTTTGCTACTTGATGCAATTTTTAGTTTACTCTGACAAAAAAAAGCAAAATCCTGCCATTAACTTCGAGTCAATGTAATTTGTCCAAGTGGAATGGTGTCTGTCGTGTAATAACAGATTAGGTGTGGTTAGTTAGAACAGCAGATCTGTCACAATAAGGCATACACCAAGCAATATCAGACTGTAATTAGACAACTTTGTTTTGTCACTTGTTTTAAAAATTCTAATGTTAAAAGCGAGAATGAAAGAAGATTCTTGTCACATTATATAACAAGTTTCATATCACACGCTACTCGTGAGTAGCGTTTGTAAATGTTTTACCACTCGAATAAATGTAATACATGGGCGAGTATCGTGAAAGAAACGTTTTTTAAAATATAAAAATGATGTCTCAAATAAGTTCTGTGCACTTAAATACTTGTGTTCATCATTCCGAAAAAGATATTCATTTGACTTCAAGTGCAATTACGCTCAGGTTTTAAACCTTCGAATCGAAAATTTTCCACAAGTTTATCGACAACATGTTTAGTGGTAGAATTAGTAGTAGTATTAGTAGAAAAAATACTAGTAGTATTACTGTTAGAAATATTAGTAACGGTATTAGTAATAGTTGTTGACGTTGTAGCAGAAGTAGTAGTTGAAGTAGTATTAGTAGTAGTAATGGTATTCGTAGTAGCATCAGTAGTGCTGATAATAATAATATTATTGGTAGTAGTAGTAAAGGCAGAATTAGAATAGAAGGATTAGTAGCAGTAGCAGACGTAGTATTAGTGGAAGTAGCGGAAGAAGTAGTAGTAGTGGTGATAGTAGTAGCAGTAGTAATATTGGTGATGGTGGTGTTTTTGATATTAGTGGCAGTATGAGTAATAATAGTATTAGTAATAGTACTAGTAGCAGTAACAGTACAAATAGTAATTATGTCAGTAGTAGTAGTAGTAGTAGTAGTACTAGTAGTAGTAATAGTAGTAATCGTAGTGTTTGTAGCAGTAGTAGTAATTAAAGTAGTAGTAGTAGTAGTATTTGTAGTAGTAGTAGTAGTAGTTGTGGTGCTGGTAATAATTGTAGTTGTGGTAGAAGTACTATTATTAGTAGAGGTCGTATTAGTATTAGCAGCAGTGGAATATTAGTATAAGTAGCTGTGGTAGTAGTGGTTATGGAAGTGCTAGTGGTAGCAGTAGTAGTAATATGAGTAGAAGTATTTTTTTAGTAGTAGTAGTAGTAGTAGTAGTAGTAGGGGTAGAAGTAGCGATAGTAATAGTTTTAATAATATTAGTAGTAATATTGGTATTAGTAGAAGCAGTTGAAGTAATAGTGGTATGTAGTAGTAGTAGTAATATTAGTAGCAATAGTAGTGTAGGTAGTGGCTGTAGTTGTGTTGATAATAACAGCAGTATTATTAATAGTTCTGGTATTATTATAAGTTGTAGTAGTAGTATTAGTAGTTTCATCAGCCGTAGTAGTTTTTGTTGTAGTTGTAGTGATGATATTATTAATTGAAATAGTTTCTGTTGTGGTACAGTTACCAAAGAGATGAAGCTACGCATCTCTTCTAAAGGAAGGATAGTATTATATAATTGATTCTGTTACAACTGCCATCATGCATCCGGCGACGTTTCCTTTTTTAGCGCCAGATCACACTTTACCACGCTGCGTTCGTTTATTCTCGACTGATCCAGTGTCATTGTTCTGATTTTCATTTTTAACATTGGTTTCGGCTGCACCGATGTGTTCTTTGCAAGTGAATGATTTTCGTTTACGTCATTTTATCGTTGTTCTGTGGAGTGCATAAATAAACATGTTGATTAATAGAGAGAGTGAACCTTCTGCTTCTCATAGGTCGGCAGTTTGCAACCACGTCGGCTGTTGCAGATGACAAGCCTACTGTTATACGCAATTCGACCGGTGAATGTGAATATGACGATGACAGTTCAACCACTCCCATGTCAAAGGACAACGTCTCGTTGTTCACCGAACTAACTGACATTACGATCCTGACGGACAAGGCAACTGTGCCCGATGTATACTCAATGAAAACGAAGGAATTCCAGCACAAAACTAGAGATCAGGTACAGCTAGTCTACATTCTTCATATTAAAAGTGTAAATTTAGTCGGTGGTTATCGCCATTGGGAACACTAGTCTGCTTGACCTTTAGGAAACGAGTGTGGGTGTGTGTGTATGGGGGAAGAGGACTTTCAGAATTCTGGTCATCCTACACCCAGTGAACTCCTAGTCATCAAATCCTTTCAGTCGTGAAGCCTGGTCTATTTCGTCAAATAATCACATTATCTTCGGAAGCCCACTGTGTGGCAAATCCAATGTGTGCCAAAATTTCCTCTGCGAGTCTGGTGTCTTCCCTGAAGGTGGGGCTGGAAATGAAGTCCAGAAAATTTGGAAAACATCGGAAAATTTGGGTTCAACAGCATATCCGGTCAAGCAGTGTAAAGTCGGCTTCCGAGTGACGGGACTAGTTGGAGGCCATCTTTCAATTAAAAAACATACAAGCTGTGCGCCTGGAAATGTAAGGGAATCAAGATCTTACCGACCTACGTGTGCTATCAATTGTCCCGCAATCGCCAATTGTGGTATCTGCTCGAACGATGGCAACACTGCGCAAAACCCAAATTCTTTTAAGGCCTATATAAGAACCACATCTTATTTGGGAAGGAGAATGAAGTTGAGAGCTGTGGTTCTGGTAGAGAACGTTTTACCAGATTCAGTAAAGTTCCTCGTTCCACATAATCTAATATTTCCCAATTGCCTTTGATATACTTCTTTTCAGATTAATCACCGTATGAAACACTCTTTGTTGCTTATTTAGAAATTATGCTTTGCTTGGTAAAAAGTTATTTATTTTATCACATTTGACGAAAATAATTCTGGTGGGCTTTCTTTTGTAACACATAATTCGTTAATTCCAAAGTATGAATATTGGAGACTTTACATATTTTATTCATAAGCACTTTCGGTCCACCTTTTCAACTGATCTGTCGGAGATATAAAAAAACAGTAATTAATTTGGATTGAGTAGAAAAACGATTCACATAAGTGGTACACACGCAGATAGTATTCATAAAGTTCAATTAGGAGTAGCATAACCGAGCGCCGTTCCGCAAGAGACCTGGTAAGCCCCATGACGATGTCATTGCACGAACAAATTGTGTGTGTTCCCTCGCATTAAGTTGGTGTGCACTCCGAAAAACGTGATTTCAAAGTTTTTTTACCATTTTCTCGTGTTGTGATACGAGATGTTTACATCCGATGTCTACCTGATTTTTTCCAAATATTTTGACTTCTGGATAAGGAAGTCTTTTCAATGGAAAGCACATCACATAACACGTGAAAAAGGTATCTAATCTATTCTCTATCGTGCAACAGGTTCCCTTTAAAGTGATTTCAAACTGCTATTGTATAGTTATAGGTACACCTGTAGATTGAAGTGTAATTTGTCTTTCACACTAGGTAGAGGAATTTTGGTAGTGATTGCAATCAAAATGAAGTAAGCTGAAAATTGTACAATCAGGGCAAGCTTGTTTCATTAGTTTGTTTTGTAAAACTGGCGAGGACGGACCAACTGAGGCCCGTAGCCATAAAAATTCCGGCTTGACGACCGGCGGGCTCAAGCTAGTCAACTCGGGATCGGTAGTATGAACCTTGCCGGGCCATAAAGGGACGCAGCCATCATCCCGTTTCATGTGAAGCTTCGAGTTTGGTCTAACTGCACTGTAACTTTTTGTTAAATGTATAGTGACGGAATGAGATTAGGCGTTCCAGGCGTGAAGGGCAAGTTTCAGCTGCTGAAGGAAACTCTGGCCTTTGACATCTGGGCAGATAGTGCTCATCAGCCTTGGTTGGCCGACCATCTAGGAGAAGGAAAACTCCGAATACAAACCATCCTCACTAGGAATGGGCGACCTAGTGTTCTTTAACAGTCCACATATAACCATGACAAGTACAACTTACAATAATTAAATACTGCATCGGCCGTCGCGCAATATAAAAAGGGTCGCCTTATCTACTGAGCCGTGCAGGGTGGATAAGCGAAAACGTGTTACTGCAGGCATTTCTATCTCCGATTCTGCTTCATTTCCTTCCCATTTATCTTCTCAGTTTAACAATCTTTATATATATATATATATATATATATATATATATATATATATATATATATATATATATATTTCGAAACTTCTGTTACAGAAGACTGTTGTACTACAGTATTGGCCTTATGCAATAACAACACAAATCGTCTAACGAAAAAGCTCGAATGAGATATACAGGCTTTTATTAAACAATAATATTATAATAATGTAGAAATAGGGCGTTTATAGGTACATAAAACAGCGCAAAGACAAATCCATGTTTACTTCGCCCGCGCAACCAATGTTCGTTCAATGATACAAATGTTCACTTCAATACCACTTCCGCATGTAGTGTGGTGTCTATTCAATAATGACATATTGGGTTACGGTTAGCTGAAATTTTGGATCAAATGGATGCCACATGAGCTCCATTTAAAAGCAAAAAGTCTAACCGAGTTAAAAAAAGTTAGTATTTGACTGACAGATGAGTATAGTTTGCTGCAGGGTGGCTCAGTGGTTAGAGCACCAAATTCGGAAGCAGACGTGCCCAAGTTCGAACTCTATCCGCGGCAAATTCTGGCCAATAAGGACGAAACCGGTCTACTGGATGAATCGCCTTTTCTACACCATACAATGCTTAGTTTATGCTGACAAATGTATGTACTTAATGAGTCCGGTGCTTCTATCAATCTCGCAACCTTGATTATAGTAAATTTTATTAGCGCCCGCGAAACCGATATTCGCTTAATTTTTTATGTCATGGTTATAAAAAGTTGTATGTAATATAAGTGTTGCGTTAAGGGTCTTGATTGCAATTCTTAAGTATATCCAAGACAGGGCTACTGAATTGGATGCGTGAGAGAATTGCCGACCTATTAAAAATGAGCATTATTTTCGATAATATTTTTTGGTTAAACAGAAATAGAAATTAATCTTATTTTATGAATATGAATATTCTCTACATCTACACTAGGAATAAAATTCACATCTCAAATGTAAATGTTAAAGCGCATATGAATTGTTCAGCTAATTTTATATGTATAATTTTATATATATATATATATATATATATATATATATATATATATATATATATATATATTCTACAGAAAATGTAATCGGTATCAAAAATATGTTCCCTAATATGTTAGTTATTTTCGGCATAGTTAACATTCGACACTTCAGCAACGCCTCAAACGCGGGATATTTCTTTCTTCACTTAACCCATTTGAATAACTGTCATTAATTAATTCTATGAAAACTTATTATATTTATATATTTTCTATTTAAAAATATAACATTTGTGAGTAATTTATTCTATTTTTAAATAATTCCATTATTTTACGCGACGAAGGCTTGCAAAATAATTTAAAAGCATATTATTTAATTCATAGTTTAAATTAGAGTGGTTCTAGAATTGGATTACAACTATTTCCAACTGACACTCACACAAGTATATATATATATATATATACGTATGTATGTATATATATGTATATATATATATATGTATGTATATATATATATATATATATATATATATGTATATATATACGTATGTATATATATATAGTATGTATATATATATATACATATGTATGTATGTATATATATATATATATATAAAGATTTGGTTAGTATAATCCAAGCATTTCATAGGGTAGCAAAGGCAATTCATCAAGTCGATCGGTTCCGTCCTTATTGGGAACTCGTCAACCACTAGATAGAATTCGCGGAGATTAAGGCGCGAGGCAGATCATATTCTCACTCATTTACCGCGTCACTTTGCTGCACACTACATCCAAAACGTGTAACATTGGGGGAACGCAATTGTCTGAAGCAAGCATGCTCTAGTTTGGACCCAGATCGCGGCAAATTCTTGAAAGTACTCGACAAGTTCCAAATGAGGACGAAACTGGTCTACCGATTAATTGATATGTAACATATATATATACATATATATATATATATATATATATATATATATGTATATATGATATATATATATATATATATATATATATATATATACATATGTGCAATTGGGTATAATGTATTGCGCAGGACAACGATTTAGCTCAAATCGAGTTGAAAAGATATGCCAATTTCGGCATGAACAAAACATGTGAACCCGTATAAATACGTGTTTCAGAGTTGCACACCTCAATCAATTTATATATTTTTTTTAATAAATTAGGTCAAATTAAACACTGCAATCTCATAAGCACGTGTCTTGTAGGCATTATAGATAATGATTTGACTTTTAAGCAGCATTGCTAAAGACTTTGTGTGAAGTTGTTTGTACTACTGCTTGAATACGCATACCTATAGGAGGTGAGCTCATTTCCAGTATGAACGATGTCGAGGCCTTCGGAAGGAAGGCACAAATCCGAACCCAGTCAATAAGAAGACAATTTCGATGCGTACTTGGAGATGGGGATCAATCGGATCTTAGGCGAAATTGTTGGTGCAAAGCGTCAACCCACGACGACGCAATTAGCGGAGATGCAACATTTGTAGCTCGCACTGCGCAACTATTCAAATGAACTCGTGTGAAAGTTTTGCATTTCATGACTGAACATATCGTGTCTTTGGCGGTATGCACGCAGTGTATGTGCACACGAGAGTATACGTATTTTTTTCACACACGGACTTTGGCGTGCTATTTTGGTTTTTGTTTATCTAACGCGGTATTTGGTTCGCGCTATCTACCGGCTAATTGCATAGTGAATAGCAGCCGAGAAAATTTATTTCACCTTTGTTCTACTCTGTTTAACAGCGTGCGTCAAGTTCATCAGCTGCGAATTCTGAAACCACTGCAGCGGAAAACCCTCACCATGCATCATCACCGTTTCCGTATGATGATTCGCGAAATTTTGTCGACACATCTCGTACCGGTGTGGGGAACGAGTGCAGTTGTCCGTCGTGCTCTAACTCGTGTAGCAGTTCTGCTTCTGGCTCTTCGTTCTCGTCTCAAGAGGGAGATGCGTCTCCTGGTGCCTACAAATTTTCATCGTGTAGCTCTGCATTTGACCGCATTGACGTGGCGGTTCCTGGAGTTCATGTCACCTATCCTACTCCCCCTATGAAACAGAATGGCGACTATTCGAAGTTTGCTCGGCAGCCAAAGCCTCCAGTTTCTGTTGAACGCTCGAGTGATACAACGAGGCCTTCAAGCTCCTGTCAATATGCTGGTGATAGTGACGCCATCATCCAGTCTGACTTTGATGTTAAAGTTATTCGTGGATCCGCGTCAGTCTTGGCACGACCTCGAGCAAGCACTCATATTGCTACAGTTACTGCACATTAAAATCAGCTCAGGTAGGAAAAATTTTTCTCTTGCTATTGTTGCCATCCGCGTATGCCTACGCTACGCTACAGTTCATCGGAACAGTCAACATTTTAGTAAATGGTGGTAGGTGTAATTTACCGCCCAACCGCTAACATAATAATGTGGATTGTTTGTGCATTTCATTACCTATCTCATATTTTTTATGGCTGCCTTCCTTTTAATAACACATACGTCTTCTCAATAGAGTAAAAGACGAATTTCCACCGCACTCGCCGTTTATTTGAGCACACACGTGATGATGTGAATGATGATGATGATGATGATGATGATGATGATTTTGATCACATTAGTTGGTAAAATGTAAATATTGTGCTATCCGTGTTATATTATAGAAGACTGATCTACACAAACCGTCATCATTTAACGAACATTGGTTGCGCGGGTGGTGATAAAAACTGTTATAATCAAGATTCGATCTTGATATAAGCACCTGACCCATTAATTACTTGCATATGTCAGTATAAACTAAGAATTGCACAGTTATATTAGTTAGTACATAATTGGAAATTGTGTGTAGTGTAGTGTTCGGCAGGGTGGCTCAGTGGTTAGAGCACCAGATTCCGAATCAGACGTGCCCAGGTTCGAGCCCTGTCCGCGGCAAATTCTGACCAGTATCAGTTCCCATTAAGAACGAAACCGGACTACTGGGTGAATTGCTTTTTCTACACTATGCAATTCTTAGTTTATACTGACATATGGAAGGGATTAATGGGTCAGGTTCTCATATCAAGATCGCAACCATGTATATAATAACTGTCATCATTTCTTCATTTTAGCAACCAATCAAGGATGTGTTGAACATCATCTTCTTTTTCAATTGTAAATGAAATTTTCGGATGCCATTTATTACATTAATTAAGTAGTTCTTTGGAATTCACACGCCTATCGTAAAACAGAATAAATCATCAACACGAATGTTATTCAGCTTTGCCTCCCTTCATAGCGTAGAGTTCCTTTTGTTCAAAATAAGCATCAACAATATATATATATATATATATATATATATATATATATATATATATATATATATATATACACAGTATATTCTAATTAGGAAGAATAAACATATTTATTAACAAAGTAGTTAATGACAGTTTATTTCGGGAATATTAAACATAGCTTTACAATCTTTCATTTATATACATTCTGGGTTTCCATTTGATTATGTGGGTGGCAACAAATCTGACTCGGTTTTCTATTTCTTGTTTTGGCTGATTGGTAAGCGTGTATGCGTTTGTGTTTGTGTGTGTGTGTGCCTGTTTGCATGTAAAGATCCTTCTCACTGTATTGCAATGTGATGTCTGAGATCTGGTCATAATTGTATTGATGGCTTGAGAGTTAACCATCTGTTCGCATTTTTCGCTGTTACGTGTACGAGTGCTATTTTTCCGAGTGTAGTCTTTCGTTTCACCTTTTTTGCGAAATTTTGTTTTCTTCATTTGGTAACAGCGCAAGTGCAGATTGCAGTGTTGAACGCTCATTTTGTTTGGAACCTTCTGTCACCGTATGTGTATCTCTGTTTTCCTCTTCAGTTTGTTGCCAATCCGATTGAATGTTTGTTGATTCTAGTCGAGGGCCTGTTTGGTCTTGACTGGATACTAGTAAATTGTTGTTGAATTTTGTTATTCTTGACCAGTCGATTAGAATGTCATGTTGATGAAACGAACATTTATATAATTAAACGAACATTGGTTGCGCGGGTGGTGATAACAATTATTATAATCAAGGTTGCGCTCTTGATATAAAAACCTGACCCATTAATTACTTACATATGTCAGTATAAACTAATAATTGTATAGTTTATACTGACATATGTAAGTAATTAATGGGTGAGGTGTTTATATCAAGAGCACAACCTTGATTATAATAAATGTTGATGAAACGTTTGAATATTTAGGCTAGGTGCTTGTTGTTTTACATAAAGGGCTTCATAAATAAATAATAATTTTTCTGATTATGCTTTATGTAGAATTGAGAAATTGGTCGAATTGACTGGGTGCCCCGTTTCAAATATATGGTTAGGAATAGCTTATTTTTCTGACAGTGCCAAGCCTTTTTTAATCAATTTCTGTGGTAAATGTTACTGAATTCCGTTTATCAATTGCTTCTTCGTACGTTCGATATATGTGCTACCGAACATACATGAAAATTTGTAGACTTAATGATTTGGAGAGAATTGGCAATTGATCTTTGGCATCCAACCTCATGATTCTTTTTGTACTAAATGTGATGTTAACTTTAACACTGGGAAAATTCTCCTTAGTTATTTTATTCGGCCGCCGTGCAATTATTGATGTTGGTACGTCGCCTCTAAATGGTAAGTTTAGGAAAACCTGCTTGACGGTATCCTCTCTAGTGCGAATCTGCCGTGGTCTGATGTTGACATCAATGAAACGCTCTGGGTAGTTGTTCATTAGCAAAATTTTCCTGAGGTAGCCCAGTTCTTCCTCAATCTTATGTTCAGAGCTGATCTTCCTGATTCTGCTTGCTAGGTTGTTCACTAAGTTTCTTTTCTGGGATTTTGGCACACTGCTGTTGTAGTGAATGTATTGTCCGGTGAAAGTGGATTTTCTATATATGGCCAGTGTCAAATCCCCGTTTTCTTCTCGAGTGAGTTTGATGTCAAGGAAGAGAAAACTGTCGTCTTTCTCTACCTCGAGAGTGAATTTGATGTCTGGATCGACTCCATTTGCTTGTTTGAGGATTTCGGAAGTGTCTGCTGCTTCTGAGATGAACAACAATATATCATCTACATACCTTTTGTAGAGTGCGCACTGGTCAATTATACATTTTAGGCTCGTTGTTTCCAGATGATACATGTATACATCTGCCAGGAGGGGTGCGATACAACTTCCCATAGCTACACCATTGATCTGGCGGTAGTATATCCCTTCAAATGTAAATTGCAAGTTTTTTGTACATGCTAATATGAGGTCTTTGATGTCATTGGTGTCTATAGGGAAATCATAAACGAGAATGTATATAAATGAAAGATTGTACAGCGAAGTTTAGTTTTCTCGAAATAAATGGCCATTATCACCAAAAACCGACGAATGAACTTATAAGCCGCTTATTGCTTAATCCCATCGAGGACAACCAATTAAAACTGCAGGATGCTGAGAGAATCATTCAATCACTAGGTTGTCAAATTGCAAGACTGAACGACAGCGAACACACTGCTTTTACAACGAAGATAGAAACGCTGATGAGAATAACGGCTGACAAAGAAACTAAAGCCGTCCCAAGGAACCTGGATAAATTTTCTACACAATCGAAATTACCTACAAACCCAGACGCATTTATTCACAATTATTCAAATGTGATCTTCTCAAAACACCAGAAAGATTTTCTCTTTAGGAGCGAAATTCTGCATAGTCAAGAGAAACCTAAGTGAACGTGACATTATTGACATTCAGGCTGGAACGGAAAATTTCTACAATGACTTAACAAAAGGTACCGCCTCACAGACATTCAATGGACAAGGACTGAAAGCTGAGATAGTTAGCGTACTAGAACAATACAACAAGGAATTCAAAGGCAGCCAAATCATCACAAAAAAATAGACGATCTCCGAAAACTACAATCAGACATATCTATACGACTTGCCACAAGGTGTTGTTATACTTGAAGCCGACGCTTAGAGAAAGTCCATGAACGCTATTATAAATGATCAATCTAAATTCAAACAAGACGTCAAACTGAAAGATGATTCAACAAATATCGAATCAAGAATTAATGCAATTCTGAAAAAGATGAAAAACGTTTTATCATCGATGGGTGATTCCGATATTAGATCAAAACTCATAGAAGACATCCATAAGGAAAAGCCCGTCGGAACAAACACCGCAAGATTGTACGGCAAACTAAAAACTCCTGAAGCCGTGACAACCTCAGGAGCTTCTTCGATGCGGACTATTATGTCAATGGTCAACGTCCCGCAACATAAACCAGCTAAGTTTCTCTGCAAAATACTTCAACCAATATGTAACATCATAAACGAAAACACTATCAAGGATTCATTCGAGCTGGCAGGTGAACTGAAGAGGAAGAGCATTCTACAGAATAAATGGTCTCGCTTGACGTCTCATCCTTATTTACAAACATACCACTAGATAAGTCAACGGAGATCTTGTGTGACCTCATCATAAATGAGTTTTATGCTTTCCCTATAGACACTAATGACATCAAAGGCCTCATATTAGCATGTACAAAACATTGATTGCGCGGGAGGTGGTAATAATTCTTTAAATCAAGTTTGCGAGATTGAAGTAAACACCGATTCCATTGTATTTAACCAGTCGTCAACCATCATAGAAATTGACATTTCCAGTCAAGTACAAGGCATGCAAGACTACTAGAGGTGAGAGCCGCATATCGAACTTTGATTTCCGTATATATTCAATGCGGTTTGATCCTTGATAGTCAGTTTTCCGTCGTGCTCTGATGATGATCCGGGAAGGTTGAAACGCGTCAGTGCGTGCGACTGGTGGTAGTTTTGCTATGTTGTTCGACGACTGGTTAAATACAATGGGATTGGTGTTTACTTGAAGCTCGCAAACTTGATTTAAAGAATTGTTACCACCACCCGCAAAATAATTTATTGTTTTTTAATAAACAAGCATTAGACTGATTTTTCTCAGATTATTTCAATAGCTGATTATTTGAGTGGTTTTTTTTATTTTTCTTCAATGTTTCAGACTATTGCACCATCACCAAAACAGCAGTCATCGAGCAATTTGGCTTAACGAAATTGACTGAACTGTCAACTCACGCGTTAATTGTGCGCAAGTGTATGTCAGAATGGATTTAGTCAACTTCAAATTTTGTTGAAAGTTCTATTGCAAAGTAGTGGTCGTGCAATTTTCCATCTTACGTCGAGTATACGTAATAATTCCTCTCCATGTTAAAGCGAATTATTTTTTCAATTTCATGCATTCTACGTATAAATTAAGCTTACATTTACCTCGCTCTTTAGAGCAAAATGCATTTTTCGTATTTCATGCCTATTTCGTATTTATTACATCAAGTCATGTCTTAAGAGACGCGTAGACCTCAATTCTTTCTTATATTTACGTAAACCAATTTTTTTTTATCGAACTTGTTAATCATGTTTACAGTAATATTTGAACATTTTCACGTTTTAGTGTGTAATCAACGGTTTCATATTGAGCGATGTGCTCAGATGGTTGTGCCATTTCTATTAACTGGCGGTTCGTTGATTTCAGATTATTGGACAAGTTATTCGCAACGCGGCTGCAAAAATCGTTTTCTTAAGTCGAAATTTTAGTTGTTCTCTGCCAACCAGGGAGGGGGGAACGTCTTGTGTTTTCGTGAATCGCACAAAATTCTCCTTTTTAGAAATAGGTACCAGTAGCGTGGCTGGTTTACAATGTGTTCAAGTGGTGAACTGCCTACTTGGTATGCTATGAATGTAAACTATTCTTTCTTACAGGTAATATGAATCAGGAAACACTTGGTCATTTAAATGGATGATTTTATTCAAAAAAAATTATTTTTATACGGAATAGCCTGTAGGCCTCGTTTTCTCTTGTACTCCATTTATCAGAACCATCTGGCTATTTTTGTTGCACATCCGCGATTTGCGTGCACGGGTTGTCGCTTTGCACTATCAATTTTCTCAAAGATCCGATTGGTCTCCATTTCTAAGCACGCATCGTGTTTGCCTTTTTTTGGCTTGATGCAGATTCGTCTCTTTCTTCCGAAGACTTCAACATTGTTCATACTAACTGTTGTAAATGAGAGATGATCTAATCAACAGAAATTAGATCGGACTGCATTTCCAGTGGTTAGTATGAGCAGTGTTGAAGCCTTCGGAGGAAAGGGATGAATCCGCACCCCACCAATAAGGCAAAGTCGACGCGTACTTGGAAATGGGAAAATAGCCGGATCTTTGCGAAACGGATATTGCAAAGCGTCAACCCGAGAACGCAAATCGCGGAGATTCCCCATATGAAGCTCACACTACGAAATCTTTCAAAGATTCTTCATCTGGTTATTCAAATCGTAAATTTAGAAACCATATTAGTTTTTGAAGCTGTCTTATATGCTTACATTAGAAAACGACAGAAAAACATTAAGCAAACTAGGCTTAACCAGGAAATAATTGATTGGATAATTGCATGTCTATGATCACACACCGAGCAACCGATATTCGGACTGTTCTTGCACAAAATTCTTTCGTTTATTTAACTGCGCGTAGATAATGTCACATCTAACAGCTGCAGAAATTCACATTGTCTCTACGTTTTTTGACAGTTGGCGCAGAGCACAAATGTTACGCTATAGCTCAACGTATTGACGAATCTATGCGCGTATTTTGGAAGCAAGGCACAACTATGCTGTTGAGTTATGCTGAAGCTGCTATTTGTGCACGAGCTGTTTATATATATATATATATATATATATATATATATATATATATAATTTGTAACAATTTTTTATCCAAAATTTTTTTTCCCACGTGACGAGGTCGCTAGATAGACCTTTTGAACCATTTTTGAATCCAAAAAGCTAATTTATATAATTAAACGAACATTGTTTACGTGGGCGGTGATAACAATTGACTTTAATCAAGGTTTCGATCTTGATATAAACACCTGACCCATTATGTGCATAAATTTATCACTATACACCACGTATTGTATAGTGCATTGTACATATTGGGTAAGGTGTTCATATCAATATCGAAACCTTGATTATAGCAAGCTAATTTAAATTGTACGTTCTAGAATCAAGTGCTTTATTAGACACAATTAATTCCGCTTTTCAAAATTTGATTCGGTGCAGCTTTTTTACGCTATTGTTAACATTTTAATTCAATGATAAATTTTTGTATTTTTTTCATTTTGAAACCCATAAACCACTTTTTTAGTGAGTATTTAATTAGACACAGAACAAAATCTGATTTCCGTGTTTACAGTTGAACTTTAAATTAGCAATTGACGCAGTTTCATTATTAATATTTTATTCGCTTTGTTTTTACGCTAATTTTCCGGCTTTATATAGTGCTACGTTTTAATTTTGTTTTCTTCGGACCTAAACTATTATTTATATTAAAAGAGTTAAGCTATCAATGTGATATATTACGTCTATACGGGACTATTTATTAAATTTTGAATAAGTTGACTTTTTTGAAACGTTTTATCTCAGTTAAAATTGTAAATTCCTTAAAATAGCTAGGTTTTCCTTTGTTCTGTTGGCTAAATATGTACTGTCGTTCCTAGTGGGCAATACTTTTCGGTTTAATAAATAACAGTTCGAAGAATAATCTCTCTGGCGGTAGTTTTGTTTTGTTATTCAATGACTGGTTAAATACAATGGGATTGGTGTTTATTTCAAGCTCGCAAACTTGATTTAAAGAATTGTTACCACCAACCGTGCAATCAATTATTGTTGAGCTGATATGGTATTGCAAAATTTCATGAGCACCGTATCATCGTATAACTCTTGGCGACCATTCTCGATAGAGGTTATGTTGAAATAAAAGCACATTAATGTAATTGGAAATGCATGCCACAAATGTAGCACACACAGCATAATTAAACAGCTTCTACGCTTTCTCTTTACACCATTCTGGTTACCTGTATTACTTATAACATTAAGTAAAATAAAAACACAAAAATAAATACATAGACTAAATTTCACACAAGGAGGCAAAGCGATATAAATTATAACGCCTATGTTCGTGCACGTTCTAAATCACATTTAAAGTTACTAGCCTCCTGAATAAGTTGAATCATTAAATTAAAAAGCCAGAGTGTATGGATTTACAGGAGTAACAGGTGTTCAGAAATAGTTGTAACTCTCAATTTCGGTGAACTATAGCATACGTTGATATCCATCATGGAAGTAACATGTGCAGACTTGGAAACCATAGTGTTGGTACCATGTACCTTTTCGGTGTCACAATGTTGGTATCGGTTATTAACACAATAGCCATAGTGTTAGTATCCTTTACAGACTCGTTATATATATTATATAGAGTGAGTTAGCATTGAAGTCGTATTGTCGTTGACTTTAGATTATGTTAGCTTCACTATTGCAGGTTTACACATTCGTCTAGGAGATTGTACCGTCCTATTATTCCACATTCTTGACCAGAATATAAAGTGGTTAAAGGGCGCAATACCGGATCCTACTGATGAGTCGCCATTAAGCACGAAACGAATGTGCACGTGAGGTTATACTTTCCGTTCATGCTGTCTTTGGTTTTTTTTCTGGCTCTATTTGAATTAATTTGTTACTAGGTTCGCAACACCTAATACATGCATATATATTAGCTCTCCGTAACAAATAGTATTTAACTGTTATAAAATAAAACTCGGAAATATAACTAAACACTAGAATATGATGATGATAAACAAAGCAGTCAGTCCGCAATGCATCTTCAGTTCTAAATGGTTTATCTAGGCAATCATTCCCCAATGCATCGTCACTATTGTACGGCGATATGGCCAGGCAGTCATTTCGGAATGTATCCGCACATTTCATCTACGATTTTGTCAGAAAGTCTGCCCGTAATGCATCTTCACTACTGTGCGATGATTTAGGCAGGCAGTCACTTCCCAATGCATCTTCACAATTCTCGGTGGTATAGCCAGGCAGTCAGTCCTCAATGTATCTTCAATAATCCTAGATGATTTAGCCAGGCACACATTCCCCAATGCATCCTAACTACTGTGCAATGATTTAGCCAGTCAGTCAGTCCGAAATGTATCCTCACATTTCATCTATGATTTAGTCAGACAGTCTGTCCGTAATGCATCTTCACTACTGTGCGATGATCTGGAACGGCAATCATACCCCAATGCATCGTCACTATTGTACGGCGATTTGGCCAGGCAGTCAGATCGCAATGTATCCTCACATTTCATCTATGATTTAGTCAGGCGGTCTGTCCGTAATGCATCTTCACTACTGTGCGATGATCTGGAACGGCAGTCATACCCCAATGCATCGTCACTATTGTACGGCGATTTGGCCAGTTAGTCAGTTCGCAATGTATCCTCACATTCCATCTATGATTTAGTCAGGCAGTCTGTCCGCAATGCATCTTCACTACTGTGCGATGATCTGGAACGGCAATCATACCCCAATGCATCGTCACTATTGTACGGCGATTTGGCCAGGCAGTCAGTTCGCAATGTATCCTCACATTTCATCTATGATTTAGTCAGGCGGTCTGTCCGTAATGCATCTTCACTACTGTGCGATGATCTGGAACGGCAATCATACCCCAATGCATCGTCACTATTGTACGGCGATTTGGCCAGGCAGTCAGTTCGCAATGTATCCTCACATTTCATCTATGATTTAGTCAGGCGGTCTGTCCGTAATGCATCTTCACTACTGTGCGATGATCTGGAACGGCAATCATACCCCAATGCATCGTCACTATTGTACGGCGATTTGGCCAGGCAGTCAGTTCGCAATGTATCCTCACATTTCATCTATGATTTAGTCAGGCGGTCTGTCCGTAATGCATCTTCACTACTGTGCGATGATCTGGAACGGCAATCATTCCCCAATGCATCGTCACTATTGTACGGCGATTTGGCCAGGCAGTCAGTTCGCAATGTATCCTCACATTTCATCTATGATTTAGTCAGGCGGTCTGTCCGTAATGCATCTTTACTACTGTGCGACGATTTAGCCAGCCAGTCACTTCCCAATGCACCTTCACAATTCTCGATGATATAGCCAGGCAGTCAGTCCGCAATGTATCTTCAATAGTCCTAGATGATTTGGCCAGGCAGTAAGTCAGACAGACTGTCACTAATGCATCTTCACTACTGTACGACGATTAAGCTAGTCAGTCAGTCCACAATGTACCCTCACATTTCATCGATGATTTAGTCAGGCAGTCGGCTCTGTCTCGCTACACCGCCACAAGTCATAATGCGTGCTAGTAAACTATTGAAAAGCATTACACGAATGTAATATAAAAAGGCTTCGTTGTCGCTTTGACATTACGTCAAGATTCTCTTTTGGGCTGTAGATGAGCATTAGGTAACATTTTACTGGTCTTTTATTCAGGCCGCAGCGGACCAATTTCTGGGTAGGATAGTGAGAAATTGTCTTTTCAACAAACCAGAAATAGAAGTGTCTCGCGCGATGACTTAAAGAAGGGCCAATGCAAAAATGTAAGAATTCTCCCTGGCTCTCAACTGGCTACGTTTTCCTCAATGGTTTGGTTTACCTTTTTGGCGCTTCCCAGGAATTTCTGGGTGTGCATCAGTTAGAAATGCATCGGAAATCAGTGAACCGCAAGCATGAGGTAATGCTGTGAAACAGCGCAACGTGACCAGACGAACAATACGCACTTGCGCATTACATTTATATCTTGGGGACTGCAATTTTCTTAAATCGCCAGTTACGTGAGACAATAGGTATGTTGTTAGTTTCACCATTTAGTCACAATGAGAAGTATCAACACTTTTGAAACAATCCTATTTTTTGGTAAAATTAAAAATAAAATGTGTACCCTCGCGGAACACATAACATCTGTCGCCAAACTACAACAAAGCAATGTCTTTAAAAGGAGAGCAGGAAATTTGTCAACATTGAACTGCATTCAAACGAAGATATTAGCTGCGAGAGTTCAGTAATTGCGTTGACAGATCTTAGGCTGCTTTCACGCAGCAGCTAGTTCACATTTGTCAATAGATGTCTTTAATTAACGATATAAAATGTAGCCTTGCTAACATTGGCTATGAGAGTGTGTCTCTAGTCAGGCTGCTGTTGGCAATCAGTGCCTCAGTGAGGAATTGGAGCACTGGTGTACTGGTGTTCTTCTCGGGGCCGTTTCGACGACTGAATACCTGATTCAGGCCTCGCAAATTTTCCGCGCTCGGCATCAACTAAGTTGAATAAAAAAAATTGTAAAAAAATTATTGCAGATCTGACGAATAGGGCATGTCTTACAAATTTGCAGATACCTTCATATGGAAATGCGTCAGTTAGACCCAAATTTCGTTTGGAGAATATACTTTGCTTTAAGAGAAACTTGGGAGGCGAATATCGGCAACAAAATTGGTGCCTACCCTTTTTTGGCCCATTAAATTTTACTAGACTATTTCGGTTATTCTAACGTTTATGTTCGTTTTCAACATCCTTTGCCATAAAATTGAGTTCAGTCGAGTTTGACGCGATATATATATTCGAATTTTCAACTTAAAATAAGTATATATATAATGTCCGCAGTAAATATTATTTACCAATATGCATGCGCAAGTTGTCGATCAACTTACGTAGGCCGATCAATCAGAGGGTTCATTACTCGAATGAATAAACATTGCAATTTAAACGCCTGTTTTAAACTAAATGGTGAATACATGTCTGCAATTGCGCAACACATTGTTGAAACTTCACACGCATGTTCTCCAGACGTAGCCTTTACGATAATTAATAAATTCAATAACAAAAGGGAGTTAGCCACATTTGAAACTTTATGGATATACAAATTGCTGTCAGGTTTATGCAAGCAGAAGAAGTATGTTCAAGCACTGAGCTTAACCTGGAGGTGTGTCATTATGTCGGCAATTAACTCCCAAATTTTAAACTTGGTGAAACCCAACTGAAATCCCACAGCGGCTTGGTAAGCGGGATGTGTTCGCGTCCCACCTAAGCAGTGTCACAGCCAGGAAAGTCTTTGTTTCTTAGCCGAACACGAACTGTTGTGTTTGTGTTTCATTATGTCCGCGATCACTTCCTTTATTTTAAACATGGTGAAACGCAGTTGGAGAGGTTGTTGTAATGATGTTTTTCCTGAAATTCAATTCATTTTTAATGGTCAATTATAATGAAAGAAAGGTGGTCTATGGATAGATTCGCCTCTGGCCGATATGTTTACATGCAACCACCTTTGATTTATTAAGTAAAGTGAAAGTAAACAGCGGTTTTTTATTATATCTACCTGGTTTGTGTTATCCGTGTGGATGCCGGAGATCTACTCAATCACTTTAACGAATGGCATCCGGATATTAACTTTAAAATTGAAAACGAGGAGAATGCTACTCTAGCTTTTCTGGGTGTGCTGCTTAAACGTAGAAATGATGGCACATTGCGCTAATCAGTTTTCCATGAGAAACCATAAACAGTGCAATATGTGAATTTCAATAGCTAATGCATAGTGAAATGCAAAGAGGCTTAGTTTAGACACTGTGCAATAGAACATTAGATCGGGCCTCGTTTCCAGTGGTTAGTTTGAACGATGTTGAAGCCTTCGGAGGAAAGGGACGAATCCGCACCCAGCCACAACGAACACCTAATCGATGCGTACATGGAAATGGGGATCAATCGGGTCTTGGCGAAACTGATAGTGCAAAGCGAAAACCCGCGAACGCAAATCGCCGATATTCAACATTTGAAGATTAGAGCGTATCACGTTTCCAGTGGTTAGTAAGAACGATGTTTAAGCCTTCGAAGGAAAGGGACGAATCCGCATCCAGCCAAAACGAACACCTTATCGATGTGAACTTGGATATGGGGATCAATCGGGTCTTTGAGAAACTGATAGTCCAAAGCGAATACCCGCGAGTGCAAATGACGGAGATTCAACAGTTGAAGCTCCACTGCGCAAGACTATGAGGCTGGGCGGTTTTTGCGATTCCTACACAGTTGAGAACACATCGATCCACGAAGGAATGAATTCATTAAGTTATCAGTAACTTTGTAGAATGCCGAGGCTATCTGTAACACACAATACGCGAGAATCTGTCAGTTGACGCTTAACAAACAGATTGAGCATTGATTGTCACAGATAAAGATAAATGAAAGTCTGCGATAGCCTCCGACATATCCTGAACAAAGGAGGAGTGGAATATTCAAGAATAAAATTAGGAATATATGCATATATTTATATATATATATATATATATATATATATATATATATATATATATATATATATGAGGGGTACAACTTTACGTCAAATGAAGTTGGTGAACTTGAGATAAACACCTTTCCTATCTTATTCATCCAGCCGCACACCAAGGATAAACTACTGGCGTTCGAACGTACTGACGCGTTTTAATCTGCCACAGTCACCGTCAGAGCGCGACCGAACCTGAGTAACGAAGATTAAACTGCAAAGTAAGCAAGATCAAGTCTGCGAGGAACGCAGAAAACAATCCTGAAAAGTAATTTGAAAATTGTCAACAAATACAGCGCATCTTGAAAAAACAAGGACTTACATTTTCGCCAGCCTTTACGAGTATTTGACGAGAGATCATTTTTCCTGATCTTCCCACGGGCCGAACAATCCAGGAGCTTCTCAGGATGTCATAAAAGGCCTCTAATAATTTTTCGAATTCTTCCTATAATAAAAAAGTAAAGTCAATTTCATAAATTCAACTAATTAGTCAAACTGATGTAACAGTTAGATACTGTTTGTGTCGGAGAACAAATATATATGCAATTGTGTATTAGGTGTTGTGAACCTAGTAACAAATTAGTTCAGTTGTGACCAGAAGGATAAACCAAAGACAGCATGAACGGAAAGTATAATCTCATGTACATTCGTTTCATGCTTAATGGCGACTCATAAGTAGGAGCCGGTATTACGCCCTTTAACCACTATATATTTTGGTCAAGAATGTTGGATAATAGGACGGTACAATCTCCTAGACAAATGTGTAAACCTGCAGTAGTGAAGCTAACATTATATAAAGTCTCGACAATGCGACTTCAAGGCTAACTCACACTATATAATATATATACTGAGTCTGTAAAGGATACTAACACTATGGCTATTGTGTTAGTAACCGATACCAACATTATTGTACTGAAAAGGAACATGGTACTAACACTATGGTTTCCGAGTCGGTACATGGTACCAACATGATGGATATCAATTTGTGCTATAGTTGCAAGTATGTATTAGGTGTTTGGAACCTAGTAACAAATTAGTTCAGTTGTGACTAGAAGGATAAACCAAAGGCAGCATGAACGGAAAGTTTAATCTCATGCACATTCGTTTCATGCTTACTGGAAAAGTATAATCTCATGCACATTCGTTTCGTGCTTACTGGGAAAGTATAAACTCATGCACATTCGTTTCGTGCTTATTGCACGGTACAATCTCCTAGACGAATGTGTAAACCTGCAATAGTGTAGCTAACATTGTGTTAAGTCTCGACAATGCGACAAACAGTATTTAATAAAAAATACTTTAGGAATTAAAACAAATATAAATAGAACTGTCTTGAATGTGGATACCACATTTGCCACATGTTGTTTTTCCCTCTGCGTATGGTGTCAACTCTGTAGATGGGACTGGAAATAAAGTACCGAAAACTTAAAAAAAAGTGTGTGTACCCTCCTATTATCCCACATTCTTCACCCAAATATATAGTGGTTAAAGGGCGTAATATCGGCTCCTACTGATGAGTCGCCAGTAAGCACGAAACGAATGTGCATGAGATTATACTTTCCGTTCATGCTGCCTTTGGTTTATCCTTCTGGTCACAGCAGAACTAATTTGTTACTAGGTTCGCAGAACCTAATACATACCTGCGTATATATTAGCTCTCCGCAACAAACAGTATTTAATTGTTATTATAATCAAGGTTGCGGTCTTGATATAAACACCTGACCCATTAATTACTTACATATGTCAGTATAAACTAAGAATTGTATAGTGTAGAAAAGGCAATTCATCCAGTAGACCGGTTTCGTCCTTATTGGGAACTCATCAAGTACTGGCCAGAATTTGCCGCGGACAGGATACGAACCTGGGCACGTCTGCTTCGGAATCTGGTGCTCTAACCACTGAGCTATCCCGCCACACACTACACTACACACAATTTTCAGTTATATACTAACTAATGTAACATGGTTAGTCAATTTTTCCTCTAGGTGGAGCTCATATGGCATCCATTTAGACCCAAAGTTACAACTAACCGTGCCCAATCTGTCATTACTGAACAGACACCACATTACATGGGGAAGTGGTATTGAAATGAACATTTATATAATTAAACGAACATTGGTTGCGCGGGTGGTATTAACAATTATTATAATCAAGGTTGCGGTCTTGATATAAACACCTGACCCATTAATTACTTACATATGTCAGTATAAACTAAGAATTGTATTATGAAGAAATGGCAATTCATCCAGTAGACGAATTTCGTCCCTGTTGGGAACACTTCAAGTACTAGCCAGAATTTGCCGCGGACAGGATACGAACCTGGGCACGTCTGCTCCGGAATCTGGTGCTCTAACCACTGAGCTATCCTGCCGCACACTACACTACACACAATTGTCAGTTATATGCTAACTAATGTAACTTGGTTAGTCAATTTTTCCTTTAGGTGGAGCTCATATGGCATCCATTAAGACCCAAAGTTCCAACTAACCATGCCCAATCTGTCATTACTGAACAGACACCACATTACATGGGGAAATGGTATTGAAATGAACATTTATATAAACGAACATTGGTTGCGCGGGTGGTGATAACAATTATTATAATCAAGGTTGCGGTCTTGATATAAACACCGGACCCATTAATTACTTACATATGTCAGTATAAACTAAGAATTGTATAGTGTAGAAGAGGCAATTCATCCAGTAGACCGGTTTCGTCCTTATTGGGAACTCATCAAGTACTGGCCAGAATTTGCCGCGGACAGGATACGAACCTGGGCACGTCTGCTTCGGAATCTGGTGCTCTAACCACTGAGCTATCCTGCCGCACACTACACTACACACAATTGTCAGTTATATACTAACTAATGTAACTTGGTTAGTCAATTTTTCCTTTAGGTGGAGCTCATATGGCATCCATTTAGACCCAAAGTTACAACTAACCATCCCAATCTGTCATTACTGAACAGACACCACATTACATGGGGAAGTGGTATTGAAATGAACATTTATATAATTAAACGAACATTGGTTGCGCGGTGGTGATAACAATTATTATAATCAAGGTTGCGGTCTTGATATAAACACCTGACCCATTAATTACTTACATATGTCAGTATAAACTAAGAATTGTATAGTGTAGAAAAGGCAATTCATCCAGTAGACCGGTTTCGTCCTTATTGGGAACTCATCAAGTACTGGCCAGAATTTGCCGCGGACGGGATACGAACCTGGGCACGTCTGCTTCGGAATCTGGTGCTCTAACCACTGAGCTATCCTGCCGCACACTACACTACACACAATTTTCAGTTATATACTAACTAATGTAACTTGGTTAATCAATTTTTCCTTTAGGTGGAGCTCATATGGCATCCATTTAGACCCAAAGTTCCAACTAACCATGCCCAATCTGTCATTACTGAACAGACACCACATTACATGGGGAAGTGGTATTGAAATGAACATTTATATAATTAAACGAACATTGGTTGCGCGGGTGGTGATAACAATTATTATAATCAAGGTTGCGGTCTTGATATAAACACCTGACCCATTAATTACTTACATATGTCAGTATAAACTAAGAATTGCATAGTGTAAGAAAAGGCAATTCATCCAGTAGACCGGTTTCGTCCTTATTGGGAACTCATCAAGTACTGGCCAGAATTTGCCGCGGACAGGATACGAACCTGGGCACGTCTGCTTCGGAATCTGGTGCTCCAACCACTGAGCTATCCTGCCGCACACTACACTACACACAATTTTCAGTTATATACTAACTAATGTAACTTGGTTAGTCAATTTTTCCTTTAGGTGGAGCTCATATGGCATCCATTTAGACCCAAAGTTCCAACTAACCATGCCCAATCTGTCATTACTGAACAGACACCACATTACATGGGGAAGTGGTATTGAAATGAACATTTATATAATTAAACGAACATTGGTTGCGCGGGTGGTGATAACAATTATTATAATCAAGGTTGCGGTCTTGATATAAACACCTGACCCATTAATTACTTACATATGTCAGTATAAACTAAGAATTGTATAGTGTAGAAAAGGCAATTCATCCAGTAGACCGGTTTCGTCCTTATTGGGAACTCATCAAGTACTGGCCAGAATTTGCCGCGGACAGGATACGAACCTGGGCACGTCTGCTTCGGAATCTGGTGCTCTAACCACTGAGCTATCCTGCCGCACACTACACTACACACAATTTTCAGTTATATACTAACTAATGTAACTTGGTTAGTCAATTTTTTCCTTTGGGTGGAGCTCATATGGCATCCATTTAGACCCAAAGTTACAACTAACCAGCCCAATCTGTCATTACTGAACAGACACCACATTACATGGGGAAGTGGTATTGAAATGAACATTTATATAATTAAACGAACATTGGTTGCGCGGGTGGTGATAACAATTATTATAATCAAGGTTGCGGTCTTGATATAAACACCTGACCCATTAATTACTTACATATGTCAGTATAAACTAAGAATTGTATAGTGTAGAAAAGGCAATTCATCCAGTAGACCGGTTTCGTCCTTATTGGGAACTCATCAAGTACTGGCCAGAATTTGCCGCGGCAGTATTTAATTGTGTTATAGTGCACCGAAATTGAGAATTTCAACTATTTCTGAACACCTGTTACTCCAGTAAATCCACACACTCTGGCCTTTTACCCAGTATATATTTGGGTGAGGAATATTGAAAAGTAGGACGGTGCAATCTCGTACCGTCTTACAGATAATTAACGCTCTTACCAACTAGAAATGAGACGAGCGGAATAGCCAACACGCGGAAGAAAATTTATTCTAACGGGATTAAAACAATTTTTATTGTAATGTTCGGCAAATAGTGGCTAATCAGCTTTTTCATTAAGACGGACGACAAAAGGCCTGAAGTGAGGACCAAAGCCAGCCTTTGTATCGGGCAATGCTTAAGTTAGTTGTTGAAATAACTAGTCGAACATAGGACATGTTCAGTCTGGGATACAAAATAAGGGTGTTCAAATGTACTCCGCTTGTTAAGGTTTCGAATTTAATCACAAACAGGTGATTAAAGTAACACTTATAGTTACAAGTTTACAACAGAATCCAGAGCGACAGTGCCACGTGTCACGTATGTTCTGCTCGGAAACCAAGTTCATGTTAGAAGCGTAAAGTTTCTTCCAAATTATCAGACAGATTTGCAGGAACTTCTATAGATTCCAGTTGAAAGCCGAAATTACAGATTTAGGACAGAGATTCGAGAGAAATTACAGAACGTTATTACAGATACAGACATGCGTACATGAATATATATATATATATATATATATATATATATATAATTTCAAATATACATGATCAACAATATATATATATATATATATATATATATATATATATATATATATATCGTTACAAGTTTTAAAATGAGATAACACAACAACGTATTTAATGGAATAAAATTTATTAATAAATCTTATTTCTACCAGTATCTACAGCCATTACTAATATATATATATATATATCATATATATATTTGTGGTGCTCTATGACTATAATGTTGTCCTGATGACAACTGGTGCAGCCGGTGATTGGCGATGATAAAGATATGTTAAAGGCGATGATGTATGTGATGATGTGGCAAGAATCTGAACAAGCTGAAACAATACTGCTGTTAATGATACCGTTGGTGATGACAGCGAAATGAGGCTAATAGGCGCTGATGAGGTTTATCATGTTGATGTTGCGTTCTTATGTTTGTTTGGTGAAAATCGTAATATTATTCTGATGATGATGGTGATGATGATGATATTTGTATTGTTAGTGACTTAATGACGATGATTATGTTAGTGATGATGATAGTGGTGATAAAAGGGATATTAATTACGATGGAGACGGTAAGGTCGATAATCATGATACCGCTGCTGATGATGTTATGGAGACGAGGAGGAAGGATGAAATAAATTCTTGTGAAGATAAGGTTTACAGTTATTATGATAAGAGTTATGATGATTAAAATGGCGATTGTGGCGTGGTGGTGGCGTGGATATGATGATGATGATGATGATGATTACGTTATTGCATGTGGTGATTATGACAACGCTGGAACTGATAACGGTGTTAATGTGTGCGACGATGAACCCGTTGATGGTGGTGATTATGATGTTAGTGGTGGTGGGTTTGGCTGTGATGCCGATGGTAATGGTGGAGTTGACAATTGTGCTGATGTTGGATATGTCGATGAGCATGGTAGTTTTGGTTTTTTTGATGTTGGTGATTATGATGCTAGTGGCGATCGCAGTGATAGTGATAATTATTCCAATGCCGGAGTTGATAGCGGTGTTGATAATGATGATGATGATGGTTGTGATGATGGTGTTGTAGAGGATAATGATGGCGTTTATGGTGATGATGGTTGTGATGATGATAATGATGTTGATGGTAATGATGATGATCATGATTATGATGATGATGATGGTAAAGATGTTGTTGTTGTTTATGATGATGATATGATAATGATTTTATTGTTGTCGATGACGACGGTATGGATGTTGGTGATGCTTCTGATGATGATGATGATGATGATGAGGATGACGATGATGATGATTATGATGATGATGATGTTGATGAAGATGATGATGATTATGATAATGATGATGATGATATTGTCGATTATAATATTGTTGTCGATGATGATAATGATGAAGATGATGGTGATGTTGATTATGGTAGTGATGTTTGTGATGATGATGATGATGTTGATGATGATGATGTTGTGTCCCGAATCTAGAAATTGGATGTTGCTGGACATTCACAATTGTTATCGACATGTTTCGCAGTTTATGGATCTTTGCTAAATGTCAAATTTCATCCCATTTGGTCATTATGAAAAATTTTACTTATAAACCAACATTTAGCGTCTTTCGAGTAGGCAATCATCCCAGCGTCGGATGAGTGCAAGAGCCTACAATTTTATTGTACTAAGGACATCTTTGTGCACATTTATGTTCGCTAAATTTAATACACCCACCTCGTACACAAACATAGTGGGGCATTCTGGTGACGAAGTATTCGTTTGTGGCCTGTTGGCAAGCCCTCTGGTTGACGAAGCTGAATTTGCTGGTGCCACTGAAAGGTTTGTGACACCAGTCGTGCGTTGGGTACAGCTGGATGAGTTCAGGATTTGCACTCGTTTATTGTTGGTTCCCACGGCGCAGGTCTCCGACTCAGTACAGGCGAGTGACGTATCATCGGAACCTGCAATGCCGACTGATGTTGTGACGAAGGATTGGTATTCGCGGTCAAGCTTGGAAAGCTCTGACAGAAATCTTGAAAGTCGTGAAGCTTGTGGCACTTTAGCTAGGATGATCTCAACTGGACCAGTTCCAGTTTCCAGTCTGCAATATTGTCATTTAAAGTAAAATTCATTTAAGGGTTAAATTGAAACCAATTGCGTAATCAAAACACCAAGGAATTTCCATTTATATTGTAAAATTTTGCTATATCGGGAAGCTATTTTCGATTAAAAAATCATTATAGGAGCAAAAACGTTAATTGAACTAGAACGTTCAACAGATAGACATTATTGTATAAGCTCATTTTGCGTACTAAAGATAACTACAAATACTATATTTCTCATCAGTTGCACAACGTGTTAAATCTTCCGACTGCCATATCTACACAGGCTTTTGTGCCTTCAATAAGCACCGGCAGATCACGACAGTAATCTGACTAATAAGAACAAACAAACTAATATGTATGTATGCTGCTTTGAATATTAAAAATGTTTCTCTAATTCACTACTACTTCAAACAGACACCAACCCGATTTGTATATGCAGTCAAGCAGAATAGTAAAACCACTGTCAATTACAAATTTAGGTGTGTTCCCTGCGCATCACCAGTCTACGACATTAAACTGACCATAGAAAATCCACTTGTACTGATTATCAAATGCTTCTAAAAACGGAAAGGCCATTTTTACGCTTAGTGCTCTCACAAACACATTGCAGCTCACAAAATGAACTTCTCAATAATTTACATGCAGCTACGGGCATCTGAATATACACCATTTTATTTAACAATCACCTGCAACAAGAATAATAATAGCTGGCACACAAATCTTTTTGGAACGAACATTGTTGTGCGAGATAATAATTATTATATTCAGAAGAACATCTGACCTTATTATTACATATGTCCAGAGTAAACTACAATTAGGGAGGTACGAAAGGCAATTCTGGATGAATTGCCTTTTCTACACTATAAAATTCTTAGTTTATACTGACATATGTAAGTAATTAATGGGTCAGGTGTTTATATCAAGACCGCAACCTTGATTATAATAATTTCCAATTTTGTTTTGTCTTTGATCGGGTTGACTCATTTTTACTTCAACTGGAAATCACATCTTTGTTTACTGGCGACGTTTCGGTGCCTACTTTCCAGCACCATCATCAGGCAACACAACACTGATCACAATAGGAGATTTAAGCAAATGTGGTAACCTCGTTCCAAAACCATTCTATTTATATATATTTGACTCAACACTATTTTAATCATAGAATTTGTCTCAGTAACTAAACTCAATATATTACTTTTTATAATTAGCAGACCTATCATTACCTCACCTATACATCATCTCATCTCGTATGCAGAATATTTTAGGGGAGAGAGACAGTATCGAACCTTTTGTTATTTGTTATAACTGTATTGCTACTATGTCACGGTAATCAAAATTTAAAAATGATAAAACTAAAACCTTGACTATCATATACTGTATTTTATTTAAAGCCGGGAACTCTAATGTATACAATGGTGTATGAGGTATTGCGCACATAGCAACAAATTAGTTCAAATATGGAGCAGCAAGTTACGTAGATGGATGGAGAGTGAATGTCATAGCGACGCTTAGGTGAACGATTAAAGAGAGAAAGATAGAGATAGTCTGGACAACTAACGTTTTTCAAAAAACTAATCGTAAGCACAATGCGAAGTTAATCAACTATTGGAAATAATTGCATAAGAATATTTGCTCATATGACTAAAATAATTCATTATATCTATATACATATATATCTAAATATAATATCGTAACACCTTTATATATATATATATATATATATATATATATATAGAGAGAGAGAGAGAAGAGAGAGAAAGGACCATTGATAATTATTAAATATGAATAATTTCTATTCTTATTATATATTTATTTATTACGTTAGTCATACCTTATATCAATATATAAAATACATGTCAATATGTATAAAAACATATATATGAATATAAGCAACAGTATGAGACCAACATCCCTAATCCTATATATATATATATATATATATATATATATATATATATATATATATATTATATATATATATATATACATTAGTAATAAATATTTATTAGGTTATGCACACCTTATATTAATATATAAAATACATATCAATATGTATAAAACATATATATATATATATATATATATATATATATATATATATATATATACGTTTGCATATTTATAATAAATTATTATTTTACTCTTTTCTTACTGTTTTTTTATTTACCAATTAATCAAATTGTATATTTATTTATTCACACCTTATATAAATATATAAAATACATATAAATATGTATAAAAACATATATATATAAATATAAGCAACAGTGTGAGTTAAATGTCTTATATATATATATATATATAATTATATATATATATATATTTAGCATCTTAAATAAATATATAATTTTAGTGGTATTGTCTAAAATGATTAATGTCCGTATATATGTATATATATATTATGTGTATAGAATAAACCTATCAATATACCGATAGGCCTATCTATATATCCGTCTATCTATCACATTTTGGTTTCCTCTTAAAAGGATACATGGTAGCTATTAACCATGAATATCTTCTCTAGGACTAACGTATTATTCATTTATTAAG